>JAQFYZ010000153.1:0-63777 GCA_034695085.1 Cylindroiulus punctatus | reverse complement strand
GGAAAAGTGCGCCTATAGTTAGCATGGAGATAGGGATATTTTCGTCTGCTCAGCAAAGAACTATGCATCCCCCTTAACGTCACCTGAGCAGTATCGGTTTTAAATGAAAAATGACGGGGGAAAACACCGCAATTTTGACTCACAAAATTAGAAAATACGAAAAAATCAGAGTTAAATACACAAAGATCTTAAAGTTTTCATGCCAAGTTCTCTGTTAAATTTTTGGTGATAAAGACCGTGAAGTTATCCGTGAATGTTCTTAAATTTTATGATATTTTCCTTAGTTACACATTCTGCTTAACAATTAGTTTTCTTTAACAAGATATTAAATTGAAGGAGGCATCGAAAAGAAAATCAAAAATACTTTAGACACAGTATCACTGGCCCAGCGTTATATTCTACCACCAAATCAGATTACGTTACGGCGTGTTACACCAAACTTCGATTACCACCAATTTAGTAACAACCACAATTCAAATGCCTAAGTTACATGGTCCTACAGTAGTTTGCTAAAATTATTATAGGTTGAAAAGTAAATTGCTGATTGACCACAAATTGTGGAAACGCATAATGGAAAAGATTTTGCGAGTGCTTTCCCCCAAAAATGCATGCGGATATTAGGCAGGAAAAATTGCAGCAAAAAGTGAATGAATTAGATTAATAAGCTTCCTATATAATAACAAGGAAGTTAAGGGAGAGTGGACAATTAAAAAGACATCTTCATAAATGATTTCCCAGCATACACGCCATCAATCGTTTTTTATGACCTACATGTACTTCGGGAAAGCATCCTTTACTAGTTTTTTTTTAAAAAAATGAGATTGTTTGGAGACGTTCAAACATTATATCATCACACTTTCGCGATTTTTGGACCCCTAGCTCCAACATTTGATCGTAAATTTTGAGATCACCTAGTGATGAAATTCATTAATAGATATAATTGCGAAACACTTTTTTTGCAAAAGTTTACCATAACTGATGGATTTAAGGCACATAAAACCACATTTGAAAAATGAAAACGTCGGAGGAGAAATTGTTTGTAAAGCTTGATGACAGATAATGGATATCCACCCTATGTCATCCACCAATTTGGAGAAAAAATGGAATTGCTGAAATTATATTCTTCCTAATTCTTCTAATTATTTTCTCCCAAGTCGTGCTAACGTACGATATAATAAGTGCATTAAGGGTGCAAATTTGATAGTAAAGATTACATGTTAAGAAAGTAAATTTATTCCTATATAAATTGGATTCGACATCGCATTGGAATATTAAAATAGCTACTGCCTCCTTTACGAAATTTGGAAAGAAGTGGTCCTACACTAATTTTATATGGACGTTGCTTGGCAAGGTTGTAACTTTGCAGTATCCAAACAAAATCATTTTTCCTGAATTTCAAAACTAGGTGACTTAAAACCTGTTTCCGAAGATGAGCGAAATTACCACAGAGGTATTTTTCAAACGCTGGCACCTATGCTCCGTCAAAACTTACCATTTTCGTTATCGTAGCTTTAAATATATACGATATCGCACACCTTTACAGGAGAAGATCCAATATTGCACTAAAGAGATTATTGTTGTAGGGATTAATTTAAACATGCTTTTATATACACCTTTAGGAGGTCACCGAATTCTGTGTGTTTTAATTTGGCACGCATCCACCAATGGCAAAGCTGATATATAGGTCAGCAACTCTTTGAATGAAAAAGAGGCAAGACCAAAAAACGTTTCGCATCCCAAGATGTATCCACATGGGGGGCCAGCGTAACTTGGATTTACTTTTAAGAAAGTGCAAAAAGTTCACTTTTAGCAATTTTCCGATGCCAAGTTGAAATATGACGAGAGAAATTCAAACATTTCTTTGCAATGCAATTTCCACCGAACTAGTCAAAATACTTGTACAATATATCACCGCAGGAAATACCTTGTTGTTGGCAAAATAAATATTTTAACTTAATGTTACTTAACTAGTCAGGGGTATGTACAGTAGAAATACATGCATTTGCAGAGTTGGAGAATTGAGGATAAACAGTAAAATGCAATTGAACCACTGAAGACCTGTGCAAACGAACTTCGAATTCCACTCTGTAGATTGATGAACGATTTCTTATATGCATGTCCACAATTTAACTTTCAACGCCCTTTCATTTTCGATAAGGTTTTTGATAAATGTATAGTAATTATCTCCCGAACAAATATACGTAGAGTCATTAACCATTAGAGAATGAATTATCAACAGTCCTTTTCAGTTGATAAGACTATAAGTACAATGCACCCCATAATATTCAGTGATACAGTATAATCATTTACATCACAATTAAATTCTCTTATTGGTCCATTTACAGAGAAAGTGTATGCATATGATCCTACAAACAGTTAGTAGCCTTGTCCATGAACGAAACTCAACTTATTTTTCATCATTTCATTACAAGATTTCAATTTCGAAACTGGTGGTCAACAGGAACGAAAAATAACCATCAATTTTTAGAATTACAGCACATGTACCAATACAACTACTGTATATGATTATAAATACTGTGCTTCAATTCGTTAATGTGTAAAATCTTCCGCAATACGAATTTTTAAACTTTTACAAGACAGCCCTGTACAGATCCACGTACATATTTGTACATGTACACGTCCCGTATTCTGGAATTCATACTACGTTTAACTACCTATGGTAATAATCCTTAATCAGTTACAGTTGGTTCGACGAACAATAATTATATCTTAATCGAAACCGAAAAATTAGAAAGGCAACGCACCGAGATTTACACTGCATAATGGGCATGGCTGACAATTAAGGGTAGTGCATATCATATTAATTTCATCTTGTCAAAGGCTGGACATTTAAAAGTGAATAATATCAAATCTGATAAAAACGAATATCTTATCTGTTGTCCTGAATTGTTCTTATTGAATACAATTACGACGATGTCCATTTAGATCCGTCACAAAACAGTGGGTTGCTTTTTATTTTATTTCAGATTCATTTTAGTCAACCTTGTAATAGTTCGTGCAAACGCTTGAGGGCTTGCACGCAACTATAATCTTCTGGGCCATATTGACGATATAATTGGGAGTCATCGCAGCACAATGACATTTTTATAAATCGAAAGTTTAATTTCACACTAGGACCTTTAAGAAACTTTCGTTACGAACTTACTGTACTTTAGCACAGCGCAACTATCGTTATTTGAAGTTTATATACTTTTCCCATGTGAAATACAGATGTACAGTTTGTATCGCATGTGTAATATGGTTGTGTAAAAGTCATACCCAGAAAACGGTTATAACTGTACTTTACGCTCGGTTTTTGGTGGTAATGTGCCATTTGTAACTGATTTGCACTGATCAGTGATGAAAGAATCTTGAGATTGAATTTCTTGAACAATGCATGCATTGCCCCGAAAATACAGGTGCAATTGTTGCTTGATAAAATGAAGCAATGATAATTGGGCACGAAAAAATTGCAACTGCACGTTCCCACCCGAAAGTAATAGAATTTAACAACAAAATAGATAGGTCAAGATGAGCTTCAATTTCAAGTTTATATATCATGTGCAACGTATTTATTGGTGGTCAAAATCGATTGGATCATATTATGGGAAAGTTCATGCTTATTTGTGCACGGAGACCCATATCCAGGACAGATATAATTTGGCGAAATCTACATGCACTTTATATGTCTTCCGTTACTACTCAAAGAAATGGAAAAGATTGCAGCTCTTAAATGGACACATTTTTTCAATCAATGTATTTTCCAATTTTTTAACCGAACTAACGCAGATGCTAGCGTTGTAATCTAATATAATGTAATCAAACCTTTTTTCTTGAAGCACATGTAACTTAAAGTGCAATTTACTTGTCCTTAGGCAATGATGATGGACTATAGCAGAAGCAGTTATAAAAATGGACAAAAAGAGCTTGGCGATGCTACCAAGATCTAGATACTATAACATATAAGATGGAAGATAAGTCAGTAAGCATGACTGGAAAAATTGGAAAATAAAAAAAAATTTTGTCTTTCAACAAAAATCGTCGTGTTTTGACTTTCACTAATTTGCCCAAAATGTACTATTCTTCTAAATAACATTCGCATTAATCTCCAATGTATTATTGTTATTATTATTAGCCGTTCAGTCGTATAGGAAATCTAAATTAATTTTTACGAATAACAATTAAAGCACTCACTCTCGCCAATGTCAAACCGTGAGCAATTTTAATTGAATGATTTTATATCCCCTCAAGTAGGCCAAATACGGTGTTTTAATGTATGAAAATCTGGTTAAGTGTGCCAACGTATTAATATCTTATATGAGCGAGTACCTTTTCAAAGATAATTCTTATCGGAGAACCCAGTGGACCATAATCGACAAAATGGCTATTAGTCTGCTTCTGGGTCAACTTTACTGACGGTTGACCAGACATACCGTACATGTACATCCTCGACATTTGAATTAACAGACGAAACAGTCTGTGGCAAGTTCTAGGCTGAATTTATTAGGTTATTTCCATGCTTATTTATTTGCAAGAAGATTCATTATGCGTGAGCATTTCAATTGTTTCTGTTTGTGAGATTGCGTCTTGAGATAAGCGTCTTTAATTGCAGCATCGCAAACAATAAACCACGAACAATGCCATCACAATGAAATGTATGGCGTTTCTTTTCGTTCCTGTCACAATCCTGTGAAAATATAATTTCCACGTGTAAAAATTGAGAAAATTTAAGGGCATACATGTACATGTACTGAAGCTACCGATAAAACGATATACCGATAATCCAACATTAGTTTAACATGTACATGTATTTCCGTGCCCGTAGGTGTCGGTCACTTACGTCTTTAAAGTGCAACACTTGAAACTACTTATCTGAGAATATGTTTTGTTAAAAATGACTCCAAATTTGTAATGACCATATGTGGTGTTGAAGTAATTTGCCGACAGGCTATAACTACAAAGTTGTGTCTCCTGTCATTTCTCTAACGCAGTGCATTAATAATTGTTTAAATGTTGCCATTACCGCTGTGCCCAGTTGCCATTATTAAATTAACATTTCCCCCTGAAAAAATGATTACATGTATTTGTATAAAGCTGAGCATATAAAGAATTGTAGAAAATTGACCTTTATGAGAGATGATCATTGTCAGGAACATTTTACTGGTTGCGTTTAAAACGGATGCAACACTGAAAATTCGAGAGTACAACACGAAATTGATAATGTTATGCCATAACATTGGTCAGATGGCAAACCTGTATTCATAGTTAACAGACTGTAACCCTGTAAATGACCCTGTCACTTCTTACACATGTACGCTCGCATATGTTGTGCCAGCTACAGTACGTCATCTTTTCCAAATTGCAGGGTTTTTTCAGTGCAAATTTTGCAAACGTGTGATAGAGGTGTTCATATTGAAGTTTCCTAAGTTTGCAGTTCAAAACAAGCAGACAATTTATCGTTTGCTTGATTAATTTCGTGTCATTGTGGTTGCAACGAAAAAGTACATACAGACCGACCATCACCATAAACTGTTGGAAGTTCTTGACTTCTAACTTGGTTTCAATTAGATGGTTAACTGAACAGTCAAAACAGTCGAATGAGATCAAATTTGTACGGAAAAGAAGTCGCAAATATAAGCGTTCATATGAACACATTTTAAGTTACTGCACATCGAGACCACACAAAGTTTAAGCGCGTTTTATGATCAAGCACATAAAACTACCAGAAAAGGCAAATTATTCACAAGTGTGAAAAGGCGTCGTAAAAATATGCTCATATCATAGCAACGACCACATGAGAACTAATAACGAGCTATAAAACCTAAATGCAACCATAAGGAAAATGGGTCTTCGTGCGTTTAAATTTAAAGAAAATGATGGAATTTTAACTTTTCTATACTCGTAAAATAAATTAGGTGCATATTTTTAGAAGACGACATATTTATGACTTATGTATGGGTAGGTTGTTTCGTGAAATGAACAAAAAATTTTTTTAAAAAAAGTCCCATTTGCTGCATTCTGATGGAATCGAGATGATTTTACAGGAATACAAAAGTACAAAACCTGCATCTGCATGACGTTATTAACGTCAAAAATAACCTACACTGTAGATTCCAACAAGAACCAGGTGACTAATGTTAAAATGTGCAGATCACACATGATCACATGATCCTTCGGGTTGCGAACAAAAGTTACTGATCAATCAACAGTACATGCAGTACATGATGTTTTGTACCAATATAGAGAGAAACAATCCAAGATTAGATTAGTACAATACATCACAGAAAATGGCCAGTTTCATAACACAATAACAAATAATCGTAAAGAAAATGCTTTTTTCATTATTTGCAACTATACTTTCAGTTCCTTCATCTGAAAACTCCTGATTTTAGGCAAAGTTTTTAACTTAAACGTCACCAGTTCATTTTGAAGCTTATCGTCAGGAACTACATGTATATGCTCAATAAATTTGCAGGAAAGGAGATAGACCACTTCCTCTTTCTCCTTTCTCTGGTCATTTCCTACATTGGTCAACACAATACGAGGCATGAAATACTGTATACCACTACATAAACACGTAAATAACTTTTTAAAAATTATGGTCATTGTGATAGTCATTACAGGTTTATTTTCAAGCGGAAAAAGGGGTAGGGAAAAAACAAGTTTAATGTAAAATGTTGCAAGAAAGTGGACCTTTTCATGATTCAAACGTTTAGTTGTGAGTATTCGTACCAGAAAAACCAACAAGTTCATATATCACTTGCCATTGAAGTACAAAAAACTGCAGATGACCCATTACAGTCCAGTTTCACTCTCCAACAGACCACATGAATCTAATTATTGTTTCTCTTCAAAACAATTCGACCATAAAGAAGCTAGAGTCTACTTAATGTATTTTATTACCGTTTGTCTTTTCATGATGGTTGCATTAATTCGTAGGTTTTTATGGATGAAATATTGCGCAATTGCTTCACCGAAGCTATATGAATGCCTTTAATTTACTGTACTTTTAGTACTCTGAGAATAAGGCAACCATATCACAAAATAGCTTAATACCCTCAATGAAGAACATAAACTTGTATAATACGACTCATCCTTTTCATGAAATATATAAAATAGGAATGCCAATTTATTTTAAAAATGTAAGGAGGGTAAGTTTGCAACCGTGTGGGGCCTTCAAGAATTTAAATTATACATGCCACTCAAACCGCACGAGGGAAAATTAAAGAACTAAGTTGGACATGGTTTCTATTAGAGACCATTAACCTATTAATAAGAGAAATTCGAGTCAGTACATCTCCAAATGCGGCGCATTTCAATGATATAAGCGGATAACACACCTCTGGTAATTTGCCTATTATTAACTATAAGTGAAATTCGAGTCAGTACATCTCCAAATGCAGCGCGTTTTAATGATATACAAGCGGATAACACACCGCTGGTAATTTGCATGAATACTCCATTAGCAACCAGCAGCAAAGACAATTGAAAGCTAAAATTTCATTGCATAGGTCAGATAACTACTTCAGCAGTAGTTTCGCTAATTTCTGTTTTGACGGGTTCACCCGATACCGACATATAAATAACATTAATATAGTTCATACTCATGAAGCCAAATGTTTGAATTAACAATTATATAAAACACTAGTAACTAGTAACATGGTAACTGAAACCATGGTATGGAAACGTGCAGTTGCAGGGTATTTCATCCCGATTTTCTGTCAGCACAGTGATAACATGATGAAAAACAATTCTGTTTCTCTTTTGTCATTGCACCTATGTCAGAAAGTATTTCTGGTGCATGGCATGCTATCCTGACATTGGTCCAAACATAATTCAAATGATGTTTGGGAGCAGCTGGGCTATGTCTGGCCATTGATAGGCAACAGATTTTTGCTTTTGTTAGTGACATATACAACATGTCCATATACATAGCATCTATTTATAACTAATGTTATCCAAAACTAGGATGACTATAGATGATTTTAGATTTTTCAGCAAACTTTCGTTAATTGTACACTTCAGTTTTCACTATACGAGTGTACATCATGCTCTTTGTATGAGAACGTGGTATGACTTGTAAGGTGAGTCTCACAGACCTAGATTCTTATCTGAAGAGCCCACATAAGCTCAACTTGTTTACAATTTTTTATAAAGAAGTGAAGTAGTCATACACACAATGCATTCATTTTCTACTCATCCTTCCATTCGAATATACATGAGTAAATGATTTCATTTGCTCGTCACATGAGCTTTATGCCTTGAGCTTCCGGGGGTTATTGAGTTCATCCCAATCTATTCAAGATAATACCTTAAAAGAGTCAACAAGGATGACAATCGTTCTTGAAAACATACTTGATGATACTTCTTAATTCCGTTACCGGTATTTTCATTGAGTTGTAAGTTTACGTTGATATATATCCTGTCAATTCGGATACAAACGTGAAAAGGGTGTAGGGGGCAATACTGATCAACATCATAGTAATGCCAACTAAAATTTATTTATTCAGTGTACAGAACCTATCTCATCAAAATCAGCCACCGAAACATCCAAGAAGGCATGTTGAAAAACATGTACATTAAAAAATAAAAAACAAAGTTTTCCTGTAGGAAGAAAAGAACTCCGAAATAAAGATACTTACATAAATTGCTATACCAGCAAACTTATGGGACAAATATGTTAGACCAGATTGGTTTAAGGGAACGTTTTCAATAATTTCATGCAGAGAAAGATGAGAATCAAACTGTTCAATCTACACAGGTATACTTAGATGACCTAATAGTTGAACTTCTATTTACATGTACATGTATATGTACTTCTCACACTTGTCAAAATCGCATAAGCCTCAATATTTGATTTACAAAAAAATGACTTGTAATTATCATTAATTACTTCGTTGGCAGTTTGAATACCTATAATAAGGCATCAGATGGACGAATTTATTCTTCTGACAACTCGTTTTACGTTAGGCGTTACCAATATTACATTACATGGCATTATTATACTCAGTATATAGCAGTGCATTTTTAAAAGGACGTTTGCCACCACCTGAAATGTAGGCCTACAAACCTAGATTTACATAACGAATAAAATATTCGTATTCAGAGAACGTTCCAGCTGGAATTTATGATGTACGGTTTATGCACTCGTTATCTGCATAGTTCAAGCAGCATCTTCACTTTCCCCAATGTTTTCTTATGTCGAATCATATATTTAAATGTAAAGGCTCCAGTAAATCTATTAAAAAGCTTGTTTGTGATGAACAACGTAAATCAGCGTAAGCTTGCAGAATACCAGATCTTTTTAACATTCCTCGCGAATTTTAATGACTGGTGATATTCAGTGTTGTAACATATAAACAATTAGCTTTTATGCTTCCTGATGGATTTTACGTGCAAGTTGGCCAAATGTGTTTTCTGGTACATTTCATCACGAGTGAAATGTGAAATTTGAAAAGAAATTTGAATTCATAGCAAAATTTCCATAGTGAAGAACACCATCTGAGGTTACAACACCTGCTGCTGGCACTCAATATGAATCAAGTACATGTAGTTAAAATACTTTTAGAGGAGGTCATCTATCATTATCCTAAACTTGTTCCATGTAACTCAGACAGTTTATTAACAAATTATTTTTACAACACGACAACCCTGCACCTTAACTGTGTGTAAACTACAAATGCTATCATATTCATATGAATATGATCTTAAGCCTACAGGTACAGCTTTAATTAATCCAAACAATATATGTTCTATTCTTTGTCATTCTATGCGAATGGTAACGTTTCGTGTTGTTAATATAGAAACATCTGATTACGTTTGCCTTAATCTAAATTCATTTGCACAAGCATCGTTATAGCCAAGTAAGTTGAAAGTTAAGGAAATGTAGTTTTCACACTTATACAGCATATGACTCATATGACTTTTACTTAGTTTCCTTTCATTCTTTTTTATAAACGGTAGCATCGAAGCATTTTTAAACAACGAAACTGGGTCCCTCAATTAAATGAAGATAAGAGTGCAAAAAGTTTTCTTAGAGTTTAGAGTGAGGTAAACAAAGAGATGGTTAAGTAAATCCTACATTCCGAACACGCACGTACATCATCGTCTTTTGTAAGATATACTTTTGCAAATCTTCAGGAATGTTTGAACAAGGAAAAGAAACGCTAGGCCTTGTTGACGATTTACACGGTACCAGCAATCAGAAATGGTACAAATTAAAGATGAACAGAAAGGATGCATATAATACGAGTTATGTATCATGAATAGGTTTCCAAACAACATGCGCTTCCCCAGCACCCTAGCATTACGAAAACTTATTGCCTAAATTAATAATCTGTGCTAAGTACTTACTTACAGTACTTGTTAGTATAATACTGCAAACGCTGTTAACCTCATTTTACACAACGAGCGAAAACAATGATGAATTATGATCGATTCGAGTAGCAATAATTAACGATTGTTACTACACCATAATCTTAAACATTAATTTGATTGTCTATAAGATTCGTGCTCGTTAGTTTTTTAATCATTTTTTTCAATTCTTAAAAATTAGTTTTTATGATACGACATGACGTCCAATAGCGTAGTACCTCAAAAGATGACAACGATGACGTCCAAATACCGTAGTACCTCAAAAGATGATAACAATGACGTTCTTAATTGTCATTTTTAGGATCAGGGTCCAATTTTATAAAAAGGTGGAGTATGAGGAGTTAATGAATCTGATGGATAGCTTCGAGGAGTTCAGATTTTTAGGTTTCCTAACCAAATATCATTCCATGTTTCTTAATTACGACATGAAAACCTCAACTCCTCACAGCTATCCCTCAGATTCATCAACTCTTCACACTCCTCATTTTTCTAACAGTAGGCCCAGGTCTTTTCTTCAAAAATACACAAAAAAGTCGTCCCATTGTTGGCGCTTTTGGGAACTGTTTCATTTTGTTTAAGGTGACGGGTCAAAAAATTTGAAAAATTGACAACAAAATTACGTTCTTTGAGGAAATAATGAAGAGTACATAAAAGTACTAAAATCGTCCATTTTCTGTACTTGTGCTACCTATGTGCATATTAACATCAGATATTCAATGGTAATTAAAGCTCAATTGAAAACGAAATGAAAATGTGCAGCTCAACAGACTCCAACAAAGTCAAAGCACATTAGCTGTTGAAAATATCGATTTATGCTAGTAGCATTTTCTTCGAAATGGACAATAAAAATAATTCAATTCAATTCACAGCCAATGAAAGTGGTATAGGGAAAATCATTGGAGTCAAAAGCTTTCATTTCGAAGCTTTTGAAGCATCGTCGATATGGACTTAAAGAAAATGTCAAATTCTACAAACGAATGACCCGAATATGCAGAAGATAGCAATTTGATCGATAAAGCAACATGATGCAGATCTTCGTCCCACACAAAAATAACTTCTCCAAATTCCATTCAAAGGCAATTTTAAAATAAAGTTGCTCACTAGCATGCATACTGACTGATCTTTAAAATCGTTCGAATATATAACCAATTTATATGACATGTAGGTAAAAATTGGCGGAGCAATGACCTCCTGATCTTGCTACTTTCAAACTAGGTTAGATCGTAATAAAAGGTATGTAGGGCCTGCTAACGGTAATTCGCACCAAATTACCAACACAGATGACACTTTTAATGAGCAACGTGTTACATTCTTATAAAGGAAAGATATTTACTGATTTTCAGGTGTTCATCGGTGAAAACTGAGCAAACCGTGTCTGGCAATCAGGAAATTGTCGTTGACACATTAAGGTATGGCGACTTTTGTTTCCACAACCAACAAATTTATTTAAATTTCACCCTATTTATAGAAACGTTAATGCCACCCCAAGTTTACTCTTCGGCAAAAACATGCTATTAGAGACGATGTAACATTTAAAAAACAGTGCTGGGGAGAATTAAAGTAGCATTTAGATTTGAATTCTAGTCAGCGGTAAAATTACAACATGTATGTTGTCTGCAACGATAGCATGACATGCAACAGCAAGTCTCGACAGATTGAACACATTTGAATTGATTAAAATTGAATGAAACAACAAATGTTGTTTATAATTTGCATAAAAAGACAGTTTCGTACATTCCCCTCCCTTTACCTTCCCACGCCCCCATGCTTCTTTAAACTTTGATCCAAAGTGCAAATACATGTATGAGAAAAGTGATAATTAATGACAGTGTAACAAGCATTGAATGAGGGAGGTATCCAAGGGGTGTATCTAACTGCAATATATATGCCATTTTAGTTTTTTGTCATACTAGTGCTCATAGTGCGCCTAAAAACGTTATGCCGGCAGCATGGAAGAATAAATTTTGCTGAAGAACTTGTGCTGATGTATAAGGAAGGAATGCCGTTATGTTATTTAGTTACGACGAAATTATGAATTTTAAACGGTATACGCTCGGAGAACAATGATTTCTTACTTTTTATAAATAAGGTATTTTACATGCAAAAATAAACTAATAAAGAAAAGCAGAAGCAAGGAGTAAAACCTAAATTTCGTTGACCCGAGAAAAGCACACGTACATGTACTCCAGTAGTTTAGGTGGAAAATAGAAAAAGAATCTCGACAAAGATTTAGTGAATATACACAAATTATCTTTTAAGAAGCTTTAAATGAGTTATGACATAACCCACTTATTTTGACATTTTCTGTTAAAAGCACTAAGTGCTTCATAACCCTTTACTAAAGACGATTCTAGACCAATTACCTGAAGAACTTGAAATTTTCAAATCTTCGAAAATCAAATTTGAAAAATGCGTAAGTAATGATTTCACAACTAGCGTGATGGCCTCCCAAGATTAAAGTAGAATATAGCCGAATGACTAATATCTTGTAAAAAGCGAGTTAGGTTATCAAGACAAAGTTAATTGTACACGGTAGTTGGTATTTCTGCAATATCTGTATTTGCCATAAAATCCTGTATACAGTATATGCCAACTCTCATTCCCATCTTGCCCTTCGAACTATTACAATATGTCCTTCATCAGGCATTCTACACAACAATAAACCAAATTAACGTCAATTCAAAAGACAAATGTTGGGATATTACAAGTCCCAGAGTCAGAGACCAATAATGTAAAAAAAAATCAATTATTGATTTGCTAAATTGCTTACTAAATCCTAACAACAACTAACTGCACACATTACAAATATACTTAAAAGAACTTTCTGGAGATCTAGTGTAACTTTAAAATTTCATACATATAATTTCGTTAATTATTAGGTTAATGAGACGTAATTATCGTTAGGTGATGCTGGTTTTTCCAAGGATGCACGTGTATAGAGCATTTTAAACAACACCTTTACGATTATTTGAATAACAGCATCAGAAAGACATTTAAAAACAAGTTATGACATAGTCATGAAACGATATTGTAAACTTGAATGCAGTTCGTCTTCCCAAATTTGTAAAATTAATATTGAACCTTTTGTAAAACGTGAAAGTTCTAAGACCACTTGTGCATAAAAAGACATTTTAGCTTCGCATTAATTATAATAAGTAGACCTATTGTGGAAAACAACTATAAACGTCGATAAAATTTAAAATCAGAGCCGATAATAATGATAATAAAGTAATAGCATGCATCACGCAACCCTTTATTCACTCCACTCTCATCGTCATCACATGTGTTCAGTAAGAAAATGCTTTTACAGCTCAAATTAGCAAAGTTACCCTCCCACAAATGATTTCCTGGAAAATTTCATCACAGCAGTCTTTCTAAAGGGTGGACTATCCTTTTCAAAAAACCAGGTCTACGAAATTCAACTTAGTCATGCATTTTTCGATTATGTATCTTCGAGAACACTCAAACCATGTCTCAAATATGTGCTCCGTGTAAAACAACAAATTTTTCTAAAGAAAATCACTGAAAGCAGTGCTCTTTAAGAGGAAATATTTAATTAGAACACTCACACACACATCTTCATGTCTAAAAATAAAGGTATAGAGGACGCTTTCATGGTATACACATTTTTCACCCAACCAATTATCACACAATTAATAAATCATAAGGTTAATTTGAGATTTAATTTTACATTGTGGGTTGTTTGTTCTGAAGATGAAAATGTGCCAACAATGTGTAAACAATTTTGATAATGCTGGGAGGCTGCATCATAATAACTTTCATAAACTTTGCAAATAAAACTCCGCATTTCAGCTCTTGTAGTTGTATGCAGGTTAAGTACATGTACTGTATTTATTAACATAAATTATTTTTCCAAATATGTTTATAAATACTTATTACGTAAGAAATGCTCTGTAAATGTAATTTTGTGCAGTAAATTTTTAAAAAATTGAGCATTAGTTACAGTTGCAATGCAGGGGTGGGAGGTGGTCAGTGTGTTATGGCCTAATGAGTTTTAAAAACATAATGGCTGTTTCCAATTGTATATTGATAAGACATTCCACAGGACCACATCTGACATGGAACAAAGGGAAGCAGATGCACATTAAATAAATGAATATAGGCCGGTTGATCATTACATGTTGAATTACTCACGAGGGAGAAATTAAATGGCCATTCCAAGTGCGAGCTATGTCAAATCGGTGTAAAATGCTATTCCTTTTTCTCATCCTTTGCAATTCGATGCAGAACAAATTGAACAATGTATTAAACACACGCCTCAAAACGTTATTTAAAAAGGAGGTTAGATAGTTAAACGGCGGAATAAATGATTTAACGTTGGATCCTGAATCAATATTATAATAACGAAAGCATGTGCAATGTACCCCCGTACTGAACCATAGATGGTTAACCGGTTTATCAAGCATGCAGTATGTTTCAAGTATCCTCATTGTCCTGGCGATACGTACTAAAGTTGTACAAAATTAACTTCATTTGTTGAAAACGGGTAGCTGGCTACCAGTGTTTGACTACCTGTTTTATCATTAAACCGTCTGGCTATAGTTGTATTAGTTCTCTACATGTACATGTATATACCGGTATCGTGATGCACCATATACTATATTGTGATTACCAAGCCGTCCCTCGTTTATAGCGCAATTTTTTTAGCTGTCAAGGATTATAAAGACAATTTCTGAAATAGCTAGAAGAACACCAAAGTTGTCTGTTTCATTTCTTTGGTTCACGTATAGTACCAGCAGGCGGCGCTGGAACCGCTAGAATCGACAATGGTATTTAAGCAGGGAAAGCTGAATGTGTTTTCTGGTACAGCTTATCAGTATTTATATCGGTACTTATCTCCGATGATATCACCGATCAGTTTTAATGGCAAATTCACAAACAAATTGAATTTGATAGCGATTTCCACAATGCACTCTCTTCAGAAATTGCGCACATGATATCAACGGCCATCTTGAGGGTTTTCTCACGATGATGCCATTTCTGATTTAAGGTATTTTAAGCGATCACCGCGCCGCCTGCTAGCACTTCCTACGAACCAAATCCATGAGATAAAAAACCTTAGGAGGCTTTACCCCTCAAGATCTGTTCCTTGTAATTCTTAACAGTCTGTTTTTTCTTGATTCAGCGTTATTTGTCCCACATGTATAGGTCAGAAGCGCTGAATTAAGAGTCATTACCAATTAAAACGTTGCTGCTTTTATTTTTGTTAATATCCTCAGCCTATTCAGTAGCCTACAGTATAAATGTAAGCCGGGTTTTCAAAATAAAAGCGCAAATATTCCTTTATTTCCCAACGCGTGATTAACAAAATTTTAAAAACGCCATTTTATAAGGATGTTTCGTAAAATGATGAAGTTATGTATAGATCCCACATGCAAACATGGCTGTTCGTTATATTAAAAACTTAAGTATTGCAAATTTAAGTCAAGCAGAGTGTTTGATTTATGCCGTTGAGTATTTGTGTCCAATCAACTCTTAGAAAAATCGATGAAAATCTGGTGTAATTTATGCCAATTAACACCTGCAATACGCAACAAGCCTTACGTTTAGGCTCGCACAAACGAAAGGCTATCAAAGGTTATCATCTCGCAAAAAACTGTAATCAGGTTATCGAAAGTACTCGCATAATCATACAAACCACACGCAGTTTTCAGGAAATACACAATGCAAAAGTAACAATCGTCAAACACAACAGTTATCCCACCAAGACGTTATTACATGCACTTGCCAACTCTACGAGCATCTACAGTATTGAGATATTGAGGTTGATGAGTTACTGAATTAAAAGCACATCCCCATGTAGGCTTATCAGCTGCATACCGACTTAGATTAAAATTGTGCTATTAAATTTCCATTTTGATAATGAATTCATACACATGGCAACTACGTGCAAGCCCTGATACGAACATTTCTGGCATATTTAAATGGGTGTCTTCGCGTAAAACTATTTAATAAATGTCTCAGTGTGAGCTCAATGGGAAACATGCAAACTCATCTTTGAACTACATGTATGCTTTTTCGTACATCTAGCTTCCCATTTTCAATTTCAACAAGGGTCTCGCTATAATGGCCACACGTATTCCATATCTAGTTCGCAAACGCCCAACATTCAAAACAGCGAAGGGAACTGGTTTGAAATTTGAAATTCAAGAAACTAAAGTTTTCTGGTGCTTAAAAATTTGCACTTATTCTCCCGTGCATGTAGCCTAATGAGTCGTTAAACATGAGCTAAAAAGAGCACCTCGTGAAAATTAGCGTATTTTGGAGCGTCATAAATTATTACCTTCACCTAACTGATTTCTTGAAACGAAAGGAAAATGAACAAATACAATTGTATTAGCATAGCATGTAAATACAACTACTGTCATTGTTATTCCGCAACCTTCATATTGTTAGAAAAGCTATTGTGGCTTTTAATAATGCATCTCCTGGAAATAATTATGTTATAATAGGAAATGAGATCATACATGGCGGAAATAAGCACATGAATATGGCTATTTATGATTTTTTTATAAAAAAAAACTCCACTTCCGATTTCATCAAATTTAAGACAAGTTTGGAAATTTTTTCACTAAAAATTAAAATATAGGCTACATGTTTTTTAAATCACATGGAGGTAGGATCGAAAAAGTAGTACAGGATGATCAAAGAGTCCCACCGTCATTAAAAAAATAAATTTTTAAATAATTTAAAGTTACAAAGGCAAATTATTGAGAAAGGTAGAACTAAAATTGTTCCATTCCATGTGTTGTGTTCATAAGGAATAGAATGTCATGTTTTCTGAACACAGTATTCGTGATAATAAAAGCGCGATTACAGCGCCACCTGCTGGAACTTCCTGTGAACCAAATACACGAAATTAAATTTTGAGTTCTTTTACCTTTTTCTTAAAATTAGTTTTTGTAATTAAAAGTTTATCTAATAATATTTTTTTTGTATTTCATCCTGTATGTGTTTTATGAACGAGACTCGTTAACGAAATATACACGAGCTTGTATAACTCAATGATGTAAATGGTTAATTCTATAAAACATCATAGGAAGTGCGGACACGCACGTATATTCATACTTTCATCAGTTTCACGCACTTATAATCAGTAAAAACTAATTTTAAACCATTAAATGAACGAATAAACTTCGAAAATACAGCAAATTGAAATCACATTTGCTTAAGCTTTGTAATGTACAGTTTACCACGGATAACGTGCAGTACAGTTTTTGCATATAAAAGAGATTCCGGAATTAAGACAGGTACTAGTACATGTATACGATTTTGTTTTTCATTTATCCAGGAAGCTTCCTGTGTGATTAAATATTTTTGTAAAGATGTGCCAATGTAAGGTATGTTTGTAAGAAATTCAACCATTTTTATTTGCAATTTGTTACATTCGTTGTTTACCGGTACATTACATGTACATGTTATGCATCATTTCTCAGGAGATGGAGCAAATTTTCATAATAAAACTGCGCATTTTGATTACCGGTAGCTTCTTTTACATGGACTATTTCATTATTAATTTCTTCCACAGACTTGCTTGTCAATTCTTCATTTTTGTGTTAATTGCTGTGTATTATTTATTGGCCGAATTTCCCCAACGTGTAAAACAAAACAATTTTCCCTGAGAAGAATTTTCCATAGCATTTCCAAATTCTATGACAATCCCATGTCATACAGTTATACCAGATATACATGTACACTGTACATTGATTTTTGAATAACATAATAAGAAATTCAGGGAAGTGCATCACGCTGATTATTACTTATTTCGAGGTTCCTATTTATGTAGTTGGGGTCACATATTCTTTGTAAATAAATATATATTCATGAAAACAGAAAGAGCAGTTTGCAAAACCGGTAATTTGCCTTACTAGGCCATGTGTCTTTTTCATCATATTTTTAAAGTAACCGGTATGTGCAGAGATAATATCAATGTAACTTAAAACTGAAGGTTTTTTCATAAATATACTAAACGAAAGTGATTAGTGGCTTGTGTTTTCATGATGTAAACCTCAACATCATAAAGTAACGTCAGGTGTTAAATGACTTCATTTAAAACGAATATTTAGATTGTGTTGTTAGATTGTGGCTGATTGTGTTGTTTGTGCTCCATGACAAATACTGGCGCATGATATTATTCAGCTTTACAATGGCGGCCATGGTTTAGGATGTGACTCATAATCACATGTGATAAAGTAGTCTCCCAGTCCTCATTCGATTGCACAGAATGAAGGCCATATGATGTTTCAAAATATCCCCACGTGATTTGTACCAACCCATTTCCTATTACTGATAGTACCGAGAAACGTATTGGTGCACATGCACACAGGCACATAGCAGTGATACATCTTATCAATTGCAAACTGCTTCCAACCTTGACAGTGAATGTGCAACAGCCATAGGCTACGAAAGGCTACACTACTCTCGCATATTAATCGTCGAGATTGAATTGAGTAGCTTGCCAGGCAACCAGAAGTGCAATAAACCATGAGGACTCAAATAGCAGCTCAACTGCTGTGCTCCATTTTCCTCATTTTTCAAACAACCATCAGCACTGCTTTGAAGGATAATGCCAAGCTCTGGGCAGTGTTGGTTGCAGGCTCGAATGACTACTACAACTACAGACATCAGGTAAGAGTCAATGATCATTATTTGATATATTGACATTATTTGACAATTTCATTTCTGCGCATATTCATAACCATATGCCTGGAAAACTTAATATCGAAAATATATGAAATAAAAACCAAGTTCGTTTGAATTTTCCCTGGAAATGTACTCTCACTGCCCTTTTTCGCATATTTTTTTGTCAATCATAAATTATCAGTCAGTTTTGGAAAGCGATACCGAATATCCCATTCTTCATGATGCCATTAACTTTCTATCAACATCACGCATTTATTAAGCTATTAATTAGACGTACACATGTCAATTTGTGGCATCCTACTGAGGTTAATAACTCCATCAACCATGTGATAAATAAGAGTTCTGAACAATGACCCTAAATCATCAGCGCTTCATCACGGTTACTAACACCATTAGTTTTCTATTAGTTTTCACTTTATCCCTTCATTATTATTATTTTGGATGACTGAAACTTTCGAGAATGTGAAAGAAAACAATGCCCTTGCTCGAATATACTCGAATTTCTCATATTTATATTTAACGAACTTATAGATGAATCATGCTATTAGGGAATACAAATCATGTGCTATGCAATGAGTTGTTAAAGAAATTTCTTTAATTGCATAGGCCGATATTTGCCATGCTTATCAAATTTTGCATAGGCATGGAATCCCAGACGAGCAAATTGTGGTTATGATGTACGATGATATCGCTTTTAACCAAGAGTAAGTTTTTTAGTATACACATTTGTGCGTACATTTAGTATACACATTTCTAATATAATTCACATTTGATATGAAATTATCACTTAGTCCTTGCAATGTAAAAGGATTAGTTTCACATTTATCTGCTTTGCTAAGTGCAAAGTTTGAAACTTGAAATCCTATTACAAAAGTACAAGGTTTTGCCAGATGGATGGTTTTACTAATAGTGAGTTCTTCCGCCTATCGTTTTTCAGAAACCCAACTCCAGGAATAATCATAAACCGACCCAATGGGACGAATGTTTACCCTGGGGTGCCGAAGGATTATACAGGGAGTGTAAGTAAACTGTGTCAATTGTTAGGGGCAATTCATAATAAATAATGTGTAAATACACAGCAAGCCTGATGCCTTAGGCAAAATTTCACTTAAATTTGCTTTGTAGTACAGGTGTGATTATTTTCCTACCCATAATTATAGCACGTGACACCTAAAAACTTCCTCAACGTCTTACTGGGAAAAGAAGAACTCATGAAAGGTGTTGGTTCTGGAAAAGTTTTAAAGAGGTAGTTTTCGAGCCTGATGTCGAAAGCCTTGCTTTGTTTACAGCAGAAATTATTAACTCGTACATGTACTTTATACCATTTTGTTTAAAAGTGGACCGAACGACCACGTCTTTGTCAATTTTGCAGACCACGGTGCTCCGGGATTGTTAGCCTTTCCCGAAGGAGAAGTGAGTGTGGTGTCGGATAAGAAAATAATAAACTTAATAATAACAACAATAATGATCTCAACAACACAATTTTTCAGCTTTACGTGAAGGATTTTCTAGACACCCTGCATAGCATGCATGAAAATAACCTATATGAAAAGGTAAGGGATTCAAAGTTATACTGTCAAAGGCTTTCAAAAGGTGATACGAGTATATCGTAATTTCGAGAAAACACTCAATTTTCATTGACAATGAAAACCCTAGGAAGGTAGAATAAATATAAATATTTTGTGTACATCTGGAGCAGGGCATAATCTGTAGCTCAGAGTATCAAAAAAACAACTGCCCCATCACGTCCCTTGAATTATGCTGTCAAAGGCTTTCAAAATGTGATACGAGTATATCGTAATTTCGAGAAAACACTCAATTTTCATTGACAACAAAAACCCTAGGAAAGTAGAGTAAATATAAATATTTTGTGCACATCTTGAGCAGGGCATAATCTGTAGTTCAGAGTATCAAAAAAACAACTGCCCCATCACATGATGCAAATGCTACATTATTTGTTCTAGATGGTTATATATGTAGAAGCGTGCGAATCTGGATCTATGTTTGCCAAGAAATTACCAGCTAATATTAGTAGTAATTATAAAAAATTTGATTCCTACCTTGAGCTTCAATTCATGTGTAGTTGATAGATGAATAATGGTGGAAACGAGCGAATGAATCTCATTCTTACAGTCTATGCAACAACTGCGGCCAATTCGGAAGAATCCTCGTACGCATGTTATTATGATGACGAGAGGCAGACATACTTGGGCGATGTGTACAGTGTCAATTGGATGGAAGATTCTGATCAGGTAATCATCCTTTTGCTAGTTCAACATTTCTTCTCTGGATATACGTGATCACAGTTGCAGTTGTGATTCCGGAAATACGAGATTGTATTGCTGTTATGGTTAACTTTAGTATTTCCATAAGCATTACTGGCCTTCCAACTACTGTGATTATGCTGCTTTCAGGAGGACTTGCAGGTTGAAACGCTCAAAAAGCAATTTGAAATTGTCAAGACTGAGACAAACACTAGTCATGTTCAGCAGTTTGGCGATCCGGTAAGTTGCCCTATCCATTAGGAGCATTACATGTCAGGTACTTTGGACATTAGTGACTAGTCAGTGAGCGTACCTTAACAGGCAAAAGTACGAAACTTGAATACCAAATTCCATTGACAACACTTAATTTCTGAAAAAATAATAAAAAATTGAAATAAAATTACAAACGAAAATTTAAAAAAAAAAATACAAGTAAGAAATGTTTAAGAAATGAATCAATAGTCAATAAATTGTATTATTGTAGCGACTAAGTTTAGTCTTACCCAGTCGCATGATACCATGCATATAGTTAATTAAGATATATAATTATTGTTTATTGTTTGTAAATCTGAAGAAATGGCTTCACGGGCATTCAATGCTTTTCAGAAAATAGGAAATTTCCATGTTGGTGAATTTCAAGGAACTGCCGAAGTTCCTGGGACATTTGTATTACCGAAGATTCCGGTAAGTAATGCATCACTGTTTTGTGCAATATTCTAAAAAATACTATAATTGGAATTTTTTTTAGTTCGATGCCGTACCTGCACCAGAAGTACCTATGCATATTTTGAAACAAAAATTAAAAAGACTGTCAGCAAATTCTGAGGAATTTGTGCAAGTCCATAAAAAACTTGATAAACTTGAATCGGTATGTTATCCGTTAGTGAAGCATTCGAAAGTACAGTACCATTTTGACAATGTGTTCTTTCAACATACAATAGTTAATAATGGGCATGACAATTACAGGGCCGTGCCTTCTTAAAGGAGAAAATGGAGCAGATAGTGCAGAATTCCGTGGGCGACGTAATTGAAATTGATACAGTTTTTGATGGAAGGAAGGATCTCGAAAATCTGGACTGTTATGAAAATGTAGCGAAATACTTCTCAAAACACTGTTTTTCTCTTAGCAAGGTTGGTGTGAAGAAATAATTCGTGCATCTTTAGAATACGATCAATAGTTTTGCATAAACTGTTTTTTGTTTACCTCTAGAATGGCTATGCTCTGAGGTATATGTACCTATTCGTGAACATGTGCGAAATGGGCATCAAGGAAAATGTGATGATAATGGCTATGGACATATCATGCGTGCATCCTTCAGTATATGGCATTCATTAAAAAACTTGATTATGTTCTTCCATTAGTCCCATGGCAATAAAAAATAAAAACCTCCCTTGCATTCATTGTTACACAATTTCATCCATACGGTTTACCTCTGGCAATATTAACATATTCCCCCTTTCCATTTCATTATACAATGTCCCTAATCCACTGCAATATCTTCAAACTTAGTTGGGATTATGAAATTAAAGTGCCAGCACGTAGGTTTTAGAGAAAAGTTGTTTTTCTTGGAGGGGTTAAATCCCATTGTAACAACTTCATTGTTTAGCTGTATAATGGTGTTCATTGCTATGTATGACATTTCAAACTTTCAATAAACTGTTTTAATTACTTTATCTTGTCTTTTTTTGCCAATTTGCAACCAAACTGTAATGTTTTGATCTGTTAAATTTATTTCCACATATATCGGGGTAATGTAATATACTGTATGTAATGCTGTGCATTATGCAGTGATTCAGAAATGTGTCCTCTGCCACCACACCACAAGAAAGGTTATACGCTAACGTAGTCGGTTACATTTCTTGTGAAGGACAACAAAGTCAATAGATGAAAGATAAATGTTATCAATTCTCCAGGGCTAATCAGTTAATAAGTCCCGATTATATCACAAAAACCACAAAAAAAACTGGTGCTTATTAGTTAGTTTTAATACCGAGTGGAGATTATTTTTAGGCCTATATTGAAATTATTTTAGTGCTTTTATTAAATAAATCATTGCAAAAAAGGGTCAAATGCCTTGATAACCTTGTTAACACGAAGATATGACAGTTGTCTAGCCCAAAAGTGTGCGCAGATGATGCATTTGGAAATCTGTTTTGATCATTGAGCATCAACTGAAAATCGTTCCTGTGGTTCAGACACCTGGCACAATGGGAATTGTGATTATATGGGATTGAAATCTTGCAAAGTCATAACTTTGATATCAAGTACGTTACTGTTACAAACAGGATATTGGCCTGAGCAGTTATGAAATTAGATAAAACATACCATCAACATATATAAACTGTTCCATCTGCTGCATATCAACACATTTGCGCCACAATGAAAACATAACTACGTCAATATTAGCAAAGTTGTAAAAATGACAAAAATTGGACTGATTTTCCTTGTGGCAACTGTTGCGTCTATCAGCGCCTTGAAATTACCAGACCCTAACAAAATATGGGCAGTACTAGTGGCCGGATCTATGAATTACGGAAATTACAGACATCAGGTAAGACGCATTTTGATCGATTGCAGATATTATATACATATAGTGTAGTGCAGCCTAATTTCGTTTTAAAATGTGCTACAATCGCTTGCAGGCAGATGTTTGCCATTCATACCATATTTTGCGTGATCACGGGGTTCCAGAAGAGCAAATTATTGTTATGATGGTAGACGACATTGTAAGCGACCCTTTGTAAGTTAAAATTTGTCGTTTCATTAACGTCTCTCAAAATATTTAACAGAATATTTCGGTGACAATATAGAACAATATAAAAGCACTTTTCATCTTGATGCACGAAATTGAGCACAATCATTAAATTCGGTCAGTGGAACAATATCGGATATAAATGCGCGCAAGTTATCACGATACATTTTCATAATGCCTTCTTATGTTCAATAACAACGTCTCCTGCATTTTCGAAATACATGCAGCCACTGACGTATTGTGTAGTACATAAAATATTCACAATATTCTCGATCATGCAGTACTGCGATCATGCTCATATTTCTGACCAATTGCACACGATAATTCTAAACATTGTAATTTTCCAAGAAACCCGACAAAAGGCATTTTGGTCAATCGCCCTGATGGAGATGATGTTTATGCAGGAGTTGTAAAGGATTATGTAGGAACGGCAAGTAAACGTTAAGACTTTACATCACCATCGTATCGGAAGTTGTTATGTGAATAGATACCATGAAGGCATGACCTGACTATTAGTGATAATAAACTGGTAACTATTCCTAGGATGTCACTGTTGCAAACTTTATAAACGTGGTACTTGGTAATGAAGATGCAATGCGAGGCGTTGGTTCTGGAAAAGTTCTTAAAAGGTTGGACTTAATAAATAGATTTCGCATTTAAAAATTAACTTGACATAATTTGAACATTAAAAAAAACTTATGCGAACTATTTTACAGCGGTCCAGAAAACCATGTTTTCTTGAGTTATGTGGATCATGGGGGTCCTGCATATCTGACTTTCCCATACGACGAGTTTGTAAGTTACTACGCTGCAGTCATATCCTTGCCAAATTTATTAAAAGGGAACCAGCAAAACAACTCAACATTCGTATGAACTTTCGCTCATTTAGTTTTATGCAAAGAATTTTTCGAGTGTACTGTACCATATGTATGACCTACAACGCTACGGACAGGTAAATGCCATTTTTCCTAAGTACATCCGATCGTATTATTTATCCCTTTAAACGGATTGCATTTACCGTTTAAATATTGGCACATACTCTCAAGTTGCACGTCTGTAATTTAAGATGGCACTCTACATTGAAGCCTGCAATGCTGGATCAATGACTGCAGATAAACTGCCACCAAATGGTTAGTAAACTAGAATAAAGTGAAGTGATCAATATAGTGATGCGGTATACACTCATAAGCATTACACTGTATGAAAACCAATGATGGCACCACTGAGCAACTGATTTTCCATTTACATTCCACAATTTGAATGCATCTGTTCATTATAATGCATTGCATGCAGTCGTTCACGATCTCATATTTTCAAACTTTTCATTTCAGTTTACTCTGTCACCGCAGCAAACGCTGTTGAACAATCAATGGCATGTTGTTACGATATTGTGCGAGATACAATGGTGGGGGATATGTTTAGCGTACAATGGATGGAAGATTCGGACATGGTAAGCATTTAGAAGGATTTTATGTCCCCAACTTTCAATTTGAAGAAAGCAATCCTCATTAGTTATTAAGACCTCATACAAGATAATAAGCCGGCGCCTAGCCAAACGCACAAAACTGTCTCATCAATATCATTTTTTGCTCGTCATAACAGTTTTATTACTTCACATTGCATTTTATAGCAAGATATACGAATTGAAACACTGAACACACAATTTGCCATTGTCCAACAAGAAACAATTACGAGCCACGTGCGTCGATACGGAAACTTGGTAAGACCAGTTCAAATCACTAAACAAAACCCCAAAAAATGGTAAGACAAACACAATAATATAAATTGGAAACATTTCATTTAGCAAATTGCGGAACAGCCTGTCGGGGCATTTCAAGGAATGGGTCGTAAAAACCAGAGTGCAAGTGAACCATTACCCGCTACAATAATGGTAAACTGTTAGGCTGGGTCACATTATGAAATTAATTTAATGCAATGGCATAAGCATATAAACTGAATTTTCATTTTATAGCAAGACATCATCCCATCACGTGAGGTTCCTCTTTACATTTTAAAGAAAAAACAAGAACTCGCAACCACGCCAGAAGCTGCTGCGGATATTCAGAAATCAATCGATCAATTGCTAGCCGTAAGTCCAACTTTAAAAAATACGTTAGCCTCATTGCGCGTTTAAGCATTATTCCAAAAATATTATTTATGATATATATTTTTACAAGCAGAACAGTTTTTGAAGGACCAAAAAACTTCGCCGCTAATAATACATTACAAGTTTGAAAATTGTACAACTATATCTACTTGTATTGATAAAAGTGACAGTTTTGAGTGATGGGAATGGGATCGATCGTGAGCCAAATCAGCACAAAATTGTCAAGATGCCGATAAACAGCAATAACAAAAAAATGAACACTTAAAAACTTCAAAAGCGTCAAAGTGCCAAAAAAAGAAATACAAGAGCAGTTCATTCATGCAACATCACCCTCATTTGTTAGGCTTGGTTAATAGATAACGTTGCATGAATTAACTACTTTTTGCAATTATTAGTACGTATACCTCTCGAATTTCAAGCAATCGAATAATAAATACAACAATTCATAGTTATATTTGTGCAACTGCATACATTGTCATCCTGCAGGAGCACCTGTACAGAAGAAATATCAAAAACTCCGCAATTTGGCACTCATTTTATGCCATTATGAAATAAAGTTAAATGGGTAAATGTCTGTTTATCCCACACAAACCCTACTGAATAAGCTGCAAAGGCATTACAGATTTGGATCAAGGCGCATTACAATTGAAATGTTATGCTGATGATGTCTAGAAGCTGGACAACTAGGTCTAATAAACTGGTCCGTCAAACACTGTCTAGCTTGTAAAATGTAAACTCTGTGGTTTATAAAACAATTTTCAAAGTTCAAAATATCGAGGCCATAATAAGCATTTCTGATAATATTCGTTGGCTACACCTAATGATTGGTACAATATAAAACTATGCGGAATGACATTATTTTGCCATTTCAGAAACGTGCCTTCCTGGCAGAGAAAGTGACTGAGATTGTCTCAAGGTCGGTCAATAACGATGATGAAACCATTGACCAGGTACTGAATGAAAAATTTAAGCTTCAAGATTACACATGCTATGGTGAGGTCTTGGAATATTTCAACGACAACTGCTTCAGCTTAAGCAGAGTAAGTATAACGACAATAGTCTCCAATTTGATTTTTGCAACAGACAAACAGTGAATGCACATTAAATAGTACAAGTTGTGCAGAGAAACATAATGTGAAACTTTGTTCAACACCTTTATCAACCTTTAACACAGAATTGTGGCAAATTCTGCTTAGTAAAACATACGAGTATCACTATCACAAAACATGGAAATAACTCAACTTGTACGGACATCTTTTACTTGCCACTTGGACAAAAACATGAGTAGATAAGCTCAAAGAGAAGCTGGGATATGTATATTTCTGATTCAACTCATTGTGTTCCATTTGGAAGACTATTTTACTTCGTCAAACTCATTTCTAACATAAGCCATGGTAGTAAATAATTAACAAACTTAGCCAATAATTTAGCTAACATTTTGAATGAGAAATATGTGATATGAGATAAAATGTTTTGCAAACTGAAATTTCTGAATTATAGAAGCTTTTCTATCAGCATTTTGGTTAAATTAAGTTCAACTGCATTTTTCTATCGAGTTTCTTTTTGCAAAAACTAGATTATTGAAAAATACTTAGATATCTTGTACAACTTAAAATGAAATTTAAAAGAAATGTGTTATAAAAAAATAAAGCTTAAATAAATATGAAAATAATTACATTGGGGTACATGCATACCACTAGTAGAATTAGAAATGCGTACGAGTGGCAATAATTACAGAACCCTGAAAATGCCATATAAAACGTTATAAAAATTTGTTATTGTAATCCCTGCAAAGGCATACTAAGTAGATGCACGATCTTTTCTTATATCAAAGCATTGTGTATAATGACTGATTAATGCGGCATTTATAATAGTTAACCAAACAGTCATAAAGAAATGATATCGTCTAACTAAACTTCCATGAAAAAAGGAAATCTCAGAAAAGATGTCAATACGTTTAGGTAGTTGCCCTTGGGTAACATGTCCAAGTGATATAAAAGGGATACAAAGGAAGAAATATGCAGCATTTAAAGAGATCCTCGTCTTCAAAACATAATGCCTCAAAAAGATAATACTGTTTTCTTTGTTCTAGAATGGATATGTTGGCACATATGCACACACATTAATCAACATGTGTGAGATGGGTGTCAGCACAGACACCATGAAGGATGCAATGGATGAGACATGCACATTTGCTCGGATGGAAGGAATAGAATAAACAACTAATCTTCTTCCCTTGCTCTTCATTTACAATCTTTAAATTCTTAGTGTAATATGGAATAAATTACTTGAACATATTCTTTATTTTGTACATTCTGCAATATAATAGACCATGTTCAGAAGAAGTCTGATGGGGTTACCAATAGGAGAGATGTGATATGCAGAAGTGAGATTGATCGCATACATTATCTGACGTTTCAAAAAGACTAGCAGTATCTGACATGAGGAACTTTGGTATTAATGTACAAATGGGCAATATAGAAAATTGAAAATAATTATTTCTTTAATAACTATTTGGTAATTTGGTATGTAGCATATAGAGATTTCAAGAATATAATCAAATCCCTTATTTTTGAGCAATTCGTTTTAAACTTGAATAAACATATCTCACTATAAGGTGGATTTTCTTCTCAATTTCACAATTAGTTAGCAAATCCCTCCCAATTTTGCATGCAAGTTTTGGAATGGCTATACATTTGTATCCATTATAGACATTATAAAAAAGTAACGTTATTCCAGGATTGTCAGAATGAATGTATTATAATGAATTTTGTCAAGCATTCTCTGTTGGTTCACAATGAAGAAATAGATTTACGTTTGCCAATCGCTTGACAATGTGAGAACATAACAAACAATTGTATTTAGTGAACTACCTGACAATGAGAATATATTATAATCAACTTTTAACAGCGAACATAACAATAAAATATCAAATGATGAAAGAGTATGCATCGAGCATACATATATAAACCATTTAGAATAAACGTAACATTAACCTATTCTGGAACCACTTACCATTCAATTTTATGACGAGAGATCTTGAAGCACACATTCTACCTCTCTCGCTTATATTTCATAATTGCGGAATTTACGAAGCATTTCACCCGGGCGATCGCGCTCCCAGTGTTCGCTTCTTCGGCGATCACTTGCAGGAGCAGAAAGCTCTCTTCCCTTAGGAGCTAAATCAAATGTTAGTATATATTAAGCATTATTGAAGCACGTGTCCCTCCCAAACAAAATCTAAATAAATTATTCACCTGATGTTGTGGCCGCTCCACCAGCACCTGAAGCTGAACCTTCAAGCATCATATCCTTCTTTTTTCGGGTGGCCCAGTGCAGAGACTAAAAAAAAATAGTGACATTCATGGTCTGGATAGATGTCTAGGGAAGTAACAGTTTGCCCATTTGTAAAATAATAACTACATGTAATGCCTCCACTTATCTAGGAAATTTATTTTTTCAAACCCATGTTTGAAAATGAGAAAAGGAACAAAATAACTCCCAAGTAATATAGTTTGACAGCTGAAGATTTGACATAGTACATACTGTATACATCAGCTAAAACTACTAATAAAGTCTTGATTTCAAATTATTTACTCACAGTGTGAACGTTTTTGCCAAGACCTGACCACTGATCAAAGGGCATTGCCATTCCACTCCGACGCCAAGCATCATACTGCTTTCGCTTGTCCAGATCAGTCAGAGTTTCTTTGGCAAGCTGTAACTTCTTAAACCGCTCGTCTGAAAAGAAATCATACACACTTCTCACTACAACAAAACCTTTGTAATTGCCGTTGTTACAAAGTACTGAATGAGTCATTACCAGAGAGGGGATCATCTGGATTTTTATCCGGGTGGGCCTCCAACACCCTAGCTTTAAATTCAGCTAGGATCTGTTCGGTCTAAAGGAAAATTAAATAAATTATTGCAATTTTAAGGCAGAATTTGCAAATCGCCACTGACATTTTCAGAAAGGTCAATTCAGACTATTACATAAATTAAGACAACAATAAACAAAACTGATGTGCGATTCAAAATGATTTAAGTTAGGTTAGGTCAAAGTTTCCGAAACGTCGCCTTTTATCGTGCTTGCGAGTCTGAAACCCTAACAATGCATCAAATTACGTTAGTATAGTGAAACCAAGAAGTGATGGAGCTGGGTCAAATGTGCCGATCAATATGTTCCAATATGTTGGAGATTGATTTAGCCTATATTATATATATATAGATTATAGTTGTATACAATCAGTGCCACTAGTGCCAGAAAACATGAAATCGAAAAAGAAACGTGACATCATCCTAATGATCTTGACGTTGACATTCCCCAAATTCCACCTGGTCTGCATATCGCCGTGGAGGTCACGTGAAGGTCAAGTCCGACGTCACACGTTTCGTTTTTGTTTGAGTTTTCCGGCACTTCTGAACGGACTGTCACTGGCTGAAAAAACATGGAGCGCTAATCGACAAGCCACATCTTTCTGATTGGCTGACCTTCAGTTCCATCACTTCTTGGTTTTGCTTACAGATCGAAGGCGTATGGTAACATTTTGTTGATTAGATATGTATCTCACAAACATATATTTGGCACATAGACCCTTTTCAATAAAGTCTTCAATATGAACAAATTCCGCAGGAACTAAACAGATGCTATTGCATATACAATCCACGCCATCAACGCACATCAAGAAATAACGTATTCTAAATATAAATTTCATGTGCAAGCAGCTCTCACAAATTCTTTGCATCATATTAGCAGCACAACATCTGTCAAAAATGGGATTAGCCTACCGATGCGGTTTCGTCACATCCTAGTACGGAATAGAAATCATCTTCTTGTTTGTTGTCGAAAGATAAAATGGCATCCATCGATCGATGATTACCAAAGAGATACAGTATTTTTCAGTTCCTACAGGTAGTTGCGTAATAGCGAGTGCAGTTTATCCGAAAAATGCGACGGTTACAAGGTGATCAGCTGATATCCACTATCGCTGAAGCAATCGGGATGAGCTAATTGAATTCCCCAGAGAAGGTTTTGGGAGCACAGACCTAAAAGCAAACACACCTGTCCGCATCTATTCACCCTTTCATCAAGCCGTGTATGACCCTTTGCTCTTTTGTTGACTTAGCGAAGTCGCGCTGCCATTGGTCAACCAACAGGCTGGTAGGCGTGGCTAAAACTGGGTTCGTTCATCATATCTGCGACTTCGAAGAAATATGAATGGGGATCGTTCATATTTGCACGGATAAAAACGGCAATATTAAACGTTTTGCAGCCATATACAAAAGGGGCTAATTAATAAATTAATACAAACGATAAAGCTAATATCTTACTGTGATATTTCTTTCGTTTACCAGGGAACTCAACATTTCTGCAGGTGGGTGCGATTTTGAATGGTTTCATAAGGTTCAATAAGGCGCTTTGGGTAACAGATTTTCAGTGTCCAACCCAAGTTGGGGTCTGCCATAAACGTCGTCCTGTTGAACTATGCAACTGACATGACAAACTATCAAAATATATAGCACCTTAGGTGCTTTGATCAAACAACATCAGTTAATTATTTGTAATCGCATTTATAAAGTGATGAAGATAGACCTCCATTATTGAGGATATGACTGATGCAAACGGAAAGAAAAGTCAGAAAACACTTAATTTATCGCTCATACCATATTGCATGCTTCCAGGATAACGTTAGGATATTACTCGACGTAGCCAGAATATTTTGCTGATTCACACAAGAAAATTATAAAGTATCCAGCTGTGGTACTTTTGAGAGAACTGCACGTACTGGTAGGTTATACCGATAATGCGTGTATTTGCTAGCCACGTGCGTTGAAAATGAAACATATGGTCGTTTGAAAGTCAATTATATTTACCCCACTTCATTCCATTGTGAATTCAGTTTTTATGAGCATGGATGGCAGCTCTAGGATCGTGCCTGCCTAAACGTGGCACTGCCATTCTCTAGCTGCACCACCTGAAATGGCCTAATTCACAGAAAGGACAATGTTGAGCGTGGATAATTACCGAAACAACTGAAGGGAAACCCAGTTGGCTCAACGCATTCATATTGTATTTTACAAGCTGCCAATGTAGCATCGATAAGGTAAGAACAGAATCTGATTGCAAACGTTGTATATTTATAAGGGGCATTCGATTGTAAATGTACATGTATATGGTTTGCTGGTATCCATCATTCCCTACAAGGATATTGGGCAATTTCACCGAAATTTAACACCAGTCACATACTGTATGTAGGCTACAGTATACATTTACACAAACAGATAATTGTTACATGGTACGTGCTGGACCAGTGACCAATACGGAACTCGTACAGGTTTTGAACTTTCTTCAGTGTTGTACATGTACAGTACTTCTTCATGGAGTAGGCTACATTTCGAGTTATTCTAGATATACAGTATTGCATGCAGGTACAATTAAATCAGTTGGCCCACCTTAATTTTAATTTCAGCTCATCTTCATATACATGTACATTGTACAGTATTTGCAGGACTTGTTTGATGAGAGATCTTGGTCTAAGTTGATTGTGGTCATCTCAAATTTTGTGACTGGGCGATTTCGCACCTCAATCATCAACTGCCCCAGCCACGTGACTGTTCACCGTATGGTGACGTGTTCCTCCCAAACTACAGTATCTTTATACCCATAATTGGAATGCCACCAATTTGGATTATTGTCTTTGGCATTCCAGGTATCACATTCCTCAATGACCGTTGAACATGGTCACAGTTTTTACATCTACTGTACATGTATATTTTAGTACATGTTTGTAGGACTCCAGTATACTGAAAAGACAACTGGTTTTCATTCAGCAAATGTACATGTGCATGTACACTGTACATTTGGCCTGTACATCATCATGTAACTACAGTACCTGTTTTTTCCATGGGCTTTTCAGTTATTATCGCACTGTTCAGTCCACGAATACAGTGTACATCAAGCATGTCTAATAAAGTGATGAGAAAGTGTACAGTTCATCTTTTTTCATAAATTATACCAAATCGACAACGATCGGCTTAATTGTAGGCATTTATGTAGTCCCTTTTTTACTTTCCAGATTACCATGTGTAAAGGCATTTCAGCAACGCTAAGGGGATGTTATTGGACAGGCATTTCAGCAGCCATATTCTATGGCACATGCTCTGCCTCCATGGCATTTGCAAACAAAGCCCTCGTTAGCAGTTACAATTTCAACTTTCCATTCACAATATTAGTTCTCCAAATGTTAGTCTCCATAGCCATGGTTGAGGTTGCTACTCGTCTCGGCTGGGTAAATCTACCACCTTTCTGTATTGCAAGAGGGCGCCTGTTTTTAGTGCCATCAGTGTGTTCCGCCCTTCATAGTTCACTATCCCTCATCGCCTTAAAGGGAATGAACATACCTATGTATGGAGCGCTTAAACGCTGTACTCCAATGGTGAACCTTATACTCTCCGTAGTTATTTTGAAAAAACAGTTTCCATCATGCCTCATCATATGGTCCATTCTGCTCATCACATTGGGCTGTTTGGTTGCTGGTAAGATTGGAATGTCAACGTACATGTAGGCTGTTTACCAAGGATAAAATAAACTTCTACAAGCATATTTTCATTAACTATCCTTACAGGAATTGGCGATTTGTCCTTCGACACTATGGCTTACATCATTGGAAGCCTCAGCGTGCTAGTTCAAGGACTGTATCAGACTCTTATTCAGAAGGTCGCAGAGAAAGATTTATCAGTTTTTGAAATATTTCAACTCAATTGCTACAACTGTCTTCCTATGTTTGTAATTGGTAGCATAATATTTAACGAGCCAACTCACGTACTTGGTTTTAAAAACATTGAAGGTTTGTGCAGAATAACACCATAATTTCCCAGAAATATGCCGGTAAACCCAATATGTGGAATAACCAATTACATTCTCATTCTGCTTTTTTTCAGATCTGGGCTTCATCTATTGCCTTCTCTTAGTCGTCATATTAGGATCAATTCTGAACTATTCGCTATTTTTAAGCACAAGCTTGAACTCTGCTCTCACCACTAGCCTTGTTGGGGTGTTCAAAAGTGTCCTTCAAACTATTGTAGGCTTTTTCACGTTTGGTGGTGTTGCATATCACCCAGTTAATATAACAGGTACAAACTACTGGCTTTTCCATTCAAGCATGCAAATAGTTTTCTAAAGGCTGATCTTACCGTTTTTATTTCTTATAGGACTTGTCTTGAACAGTCTAGGTGGTGCATTTTATACGTATGCAAAATTTAGCGAAGGAGGCAGTAAAAAACCTGAAGATCCCATTCATCAGTTACCACTTTACAATAAAGAGCTTGAGGAGGGAAATAAATTACATCAGCACAGAATTAATCAGGCTGTATAACGTTTTACCAAATTCTTACAGTAATTTGCAAGATAAGCAAATGAACCGTGAAATGTTTACAAGATTCCTATTATTTATTGCGAAAATTTTAGAAACTAATGACGAGATCACAAGGAAAATATCTCCGTTCAATCACATGTAAAGTTGTATAAAAATAAATATTTTATCGTCATCATGTTTTAAGAAATGTTTTGGGTGCAGTTTTTTGAAACCTTGCAGCTAGCTGCTCATAACCTAAACACTCATTTTTCATGGAGTCGCCAATCAGTAATTTCTATTACAGCACCTAAGAATTCTCGGGGAATTAATAAGGATTTTGATTCGTGCAGTAAATCATTTGGGAAGAATCACATGAAAAAAAATGTGTTTAAAATAAGCCACATTCAAATGCAATAGTATGAGTATATTGATATAAAAGCTCGTAAATGAGATTCTATAGGCTAAGCTTTGTAAAATATCAACAAATAAATCGTGAAACATTTTAAATTTACAAGGGCAGTAAATTGAACCCCTATTATAGATTAATGTTCCAGACTGTTTATCTATAGTGCACCGATTTCCACATTAACTTGCGGAGGGTTTTGCAATGCTTTTTTCTTAAGAAGCCTCGGGGCAGACAGAGAGATCATGACAGATCCCAAAGGAGCGCAAATAAGAATGGACATAGCGGCAATCATAATTACCTGGAAGATTTAAAGATAAAAGTTATAATAAACCTGCACCAATTAGGATATCGGTTTGAAGCAATATAATAGAAAGCTTTGCTGAATCCCTCCGTTAAGCAAGCCATAAATTTGATAAATCATATATGTTCGGAAATACTAACCACATATCCCATCCTTACAGCTTCATCGCCCGCGTTCATTGTTTGAGCAGCATCTAAAACAAGAGGGCCTATGGCAGCCTATAGAAAAATATATGTTAAATAATAGAAATACTTTAAACTTTAGGAAAGTTGTAATAAACTTACTTGTACTGTTGCTTTAGGGATGCCCATAACTTGCATGAAAATTATTTCCTTCCAATTTAAACCAGAATTTAAAACGCAAAGAACACCAACTGCCATACGCCCAGCCAAGCCGATAAACAATATCGCAACACCTTTACCTATTGAAATTTGTGTCATCATAAGAAAAAGCAATCAGCAAAAATGTCGTACTGTCGAATATGAATGTTAAATTTTTTTCTAACCCAAAATATCGGCATTTATGTTTTCCAAAGCAATTTCTGCTCCGATGAGACCAAAGACAATCGGCTGCATAAACAGCCAAATGATGGCAAAAATCCTCGCTATTTCTTTCTATATCATGAAAATACCAGGATAGTTTATATGAGTTATGTAACGTAATTTAAGCATTTAAAACTATCCAATCGCTTACTTCACCATTGTTGTCTTTTCGCCATCCAATGGCCGCCACCAATGCAAAAACCAATGCACCGATTGCTCCAGCTCCAGCAAAGTTGATTTGTTTGCTGACATAAATTGCGAAGAGGTTGCCAAGAAAAAGTAGAGCGAACCTTGGAAAGGCTACAGACTTCTGTGAAAAGACAATAGTAACAATATGCTTAGTAGCATGTGTTTAATTAATGGTGGGAAGATCTCAAATACCTAGTAAAACTTACACTCTTTGGATATGGCAGGTACCAGGTGATTACCCCCATAATGACTCCATAAGCAGTGCCCATTAAAACTCCCAATGGACCTCCTAAGATGGTAAACCACAAAGCACCTAAAATTCAAAACAATTATAATTTCAGAATGGCTAGCTTTGCTGATTTTAAAAAGTATCTTTACAGATCTATCTTAAAGATTATTAAATCTACAGACATTAAAAATCATACCACTCGAAAATGTGAAGCTAAGGAAACTCCCAAAAATCGCTACCGCTAAAGCCGGGTCTACCCCAGCTGTGAGAACTCCCAACGTCGGGATGCCTTTTTCTAGACCTATGCCATCTTTCTGCATCTGCAACATCGGTGGTACAAGCACTGCTGGAGACACACCAGCAAGTACAAATCTGCGGTTTAAAATTTAAATAGAAATTAAATATAAGACTTAGCACCATATAGTCAAAGGGTTTCAGTGGGAAATACTCACCCTAATGTAAACGCCATTGTTATTGGAAATCCAAGCAGCCAATGCGCAGCAGCTCCAGCAGCTAGACCATCAGCAATGCATGGCAAACAGGCGAATCTTACACAAATCCAGCCCATAGATCTCACTTTGTTTGGATCTAATCCCAGTCCTGCTCTCGTTAAAATAATGGCCAAAGCAGCACTCCTATAAATGAAGAGAAGTTTATGAGATGCAGTAATCGTGATGAATCAGAAGCTGGTTATGTTTATCGGAAGCCAGTAAAAATCAAATGGACCAACCAAACTTAAAATTCAAGTCTTTCCTGGAAATGTGATTGGGGTCTAGACCCACCACTGGTCTATATTTTGTTACTGAACTCAAAATTACCTTAGTGCAGATGCCCAGTCAGGTCGAAATTCACTGCCGATGTTCAAGCCAGGCAGGGGCCAATTGCGGATAATGAAACCCATTAAAAGCATACCTATAAGTGGCAGGCACAGTTATGAACAAGACTTACGGGTACATATTTTGAATTGCCAGAAAGCGACACCGCAAAACAAACTCAATAGTTTGATATTTGATAATGCACTAGAAATACCTAGTAATGCTGGCAAGTGCAACTTTTGCAGGATTTCCCCAAAAATCCAACAGGCTACAATGAGCATCAGCAGAGCAAAGAGATGGCCTCCTGGCATGGCTTCGGTTCTTGTCACACTCCAGAGAATTCCCCAAATCAAGCCGCTGCAAATTGCCACTATTATATACTCGGCAAATTTCTTCCTTGGGGGCCACAGGCCCCAACATGTCACCATGGTCGACTTTTGGTGTGGGGTTTCAGTTTTATTAGCAATAACAGAATTCGTTAACGGCACTTCCCATGTGGGTCTACCATTGCTACCATTGCTACTGCTGTCATCGCAGTTTGGCCCTTGAACAACTGAGTCCATTGTGTGATAGTTGGGCTTCGAACTGGATTCAACTTGCTTCACACCTGCAGAAATCAAAACAATCATCGAGGATAAGACAACTACATTTACCATGCAGCATCTTTTGAGAACAGCATCTAATATGGCCATACAGCCTATACTGTATGGATACAGCAGATAATCCAGCAAACAGATTTACCTTTGGATATATAAGATGGATCTTCCATGGTAAAGGCCCCAAATCGACTCACAAGTTTTACTCTACAGTAGTTTGACGCTGAGGTACTCGCACTGAGCATGCATTCCAATGATATGTTAATTAACTACTCAAACCTGTATTACGTGACCACACATGTGTATGAATGATGAAGGATAAATGAATGTGAAACACGTATACGCACTTGCTCAACGACTATTTTCACACGTATGTGCCGAGCAAACATAATTCAGTCTTAGTCGACGAACAGAAGCTGATAAGAAAAGCACATGGTCGATCTGGAAGGAAGGCTCAAAGAGCATGTGAAAGGCATCCATTTTGCGCATGTGCGTATTTTAAAGGTCATTGACCTACAGCTGTATCTGACTGAAACGACAACAGCTGCAGATAAAAATCTTTCTTGAATTCACTGATGCTCGAATTGTTCGAAAAAGTGGCAAAGGGAAATGGACTGGTCTCATTATACCCTGTCAAATTTTGCTTCCTCTAATATATACCCAGTCCACTCGGTGCATGAGAACTCGTTAGAAAACATAACGAGTTTTGTGAACGAGTTAGAGAAACCATAGAGAAACTACTTTGTAACCTAGTTAGAAACCACGGAGAAACTACTTTGTAACGAGTTTCACTTATCCTAGATGGTTAACACATTACACCCAAACGAGTTTCGACTTTGAAACTCGTTTTGAAGCGTATCGTGTGAACAGGGTATAACGGGTTACGAGCTAGCAGTGATTGCCTGACCCAGGGGGCAGCTGAATTAATCACGAAACGAGGATTAATTGGTACAGTCGTTACAGTGTTTTTATTGTATGCTAGGGAGACGTTAAAATAATTTCACCATTTTAGGAAGGGGGAGAGCTGCCAAATGGCTTCGACATAAATTTAGATTTTATGAAAATTGGGTTAATTAAAATCCTAAAGGTTAAATACTGCGTATGTATTGTATGTAAGAGTGTACTTCTTACTTCAATTTCTTTTTATGGTGACACGCTATACAAAATAAATTAGCCTAAGCTTACTGCAATTCTTTCATCACTACATATTTTTATGGCTACCTGCCTGTGTCTGTCTGTTATCTGTCTTGAACTTGTTTCGAAATCAGTTATACAGACTTCCGTCGTCCTACTGATGAAATTTGATACACAGTTTAATTCAGCGAGACACTTGACTGTATCACGTACATTAATCCACATCAATTCTGTAATTGTTATACAACTTCGTTCATTTTGAAAAAAAAATTCAATAAAAGCATGGATGAAAGGCGAGTAATAACCAACCAGCCATTCCAATTTACATTATACCACAAGCTAATTCACCAGCAACTCTTTTTACTAGTTTCTTAACCAAAAGAATTTATTTCAGAGTACATCTATCCATATTCTAACAAAATACATGTGACGATGCGACGTTTCCTCTTGAATAACTTACTAAACTGACGCTACAAACAGCGTGTCGTTATCCTACCACGTGACATTATCACATCGTTTGGACCGTAATATAAAATTCTGTCAAAGAATTACTTTAAAAACGTTTAATTGTGATGCATTTGAAGATGGCGAACAGTTAAAAAAGTATTTCACTCAATATTTACAAAAATATAGGACAGTCTTCGCGAAGTCATTCAACTGGGGTGAACATGGTGAATATTTACAAATGAAGCAGACTGAGCATTTCCCACATCCTTAAATATTTAATAGCGATTGGGCCGGAAGGTTTATTCAGGTTCAAAATCTACGTCTTGTGGCATGTTTTCAGGGGAGGCTTTTTGGAGTAATTTTGGTGCGAGAAAAGCAATGGTCAATGCTCCCAACGGGGCGCAGATAAGTATTGATATGGCCGCTATCATCAAAACCTGGAATCCAAATAATTAAATGCTGTAGTTCATAACTTCAAAAGAATTTGAGCTAGCCAGGTGCAGCTGTAATTAGTAGCAGGGTGTGAGATTCTACCTCACAGTGCAAAAACTACAGCACTAGACGAGGCAACTAAAAGGATTCAGCCTACATTTCGACTACAGCTTGGAAATCTACGATGATTATCGAATTAAAAATTAAAGATTAACTTTTCACTTACTTCCAAACCCCTTTGTTCAGCTACCTCTCCTGCGTGTAGTGTCCGTGCAGCATCTAACACGAGTGGCCCAATGGCAGCCTTGACAAATATAACAAACCAGTTTTTTTTTAATCAGTATTAACATTTGTATTCAAAGTTTGTATTACTTTGTAACGGATTCGACCTGTTTCACATACGTGTGGTCTGTCAAATTTGCCGACAAACATAATTTTTCACTGCACAAAGGACTCATTAATTGTCGAATAATTTTGACATTTATTGCGCTATTATGTTGTCAAATGCTTTTCAAAAATTCATGAATTTTAAAAGTTTTTCGTAAGAAACTTAATCACGGCAATTGTTTTGCGAAATTAAGCACATACTTCAATGTATTTATGCTCGTATGTTAAACAACATACAGGGATACCTCGCTTTTACGTACAAATAGGGACCAGACCATGTACTTACATGTAAAGCGAAAATATACTTAAAGTGAAGCACTGTCATTTTGGAATTAATGTCACATTTTCAAGGTAAAATGTTAAGCATACTTTATTAGTGGATAATTTTTATTGTTATGGTTGCAAACAGTAAATAGATAAACAAAAGAATTATGAAATCAAAGCTATTTCAGAAGTAAGAGTCTTCAAATACTGGACATGCTTTGAAAAGCGAGGTAGTCCTGTAGAGTATTAACATTACGATTTTCATATTTACGTCACAAAAAGTTCGTCATGCATTTTTTTATGGTGTTTTGTTTGTCTGCATGCATTTCTGCAAATCTTAAAAGTCCACACCTGTATATATAGTTGACACAAAAACATCTCAAATTGATATCTTACCTGCACAGTGGCCTTTGGTATGCAAGTAAATTGAATGAAAATTATTTCTTTCCAATTAAAGCCAGATCTCAAGACGGATAGAACGCCAATAATAGTGCGGCCTACTAATCCCAGAAATATTATAGCGACACTGTACCCTATACAAACAAAAGAAAGATGGAATGAGTCAACAGTGGACAACAGTGATCATTAATATGAAATTGTCATCAACATGTGTTGAATGACTGTATGAAGATTAGTTTAAGGAAATGGTCTCTGCTATGACTCTTAAAATTTAATAATCGAACAAAATTGACAATAATAATGGCGAATATATGCCTCATACTTAATGTGGCAATGAATAATGACTATAGGTCGGAACCATAACACAATTATTTCCTTAGATTTACTCTGCATGTGCAATACTGTGTACCTACCAACAAGTTCACCCGTGAGGTTTTCTATGGCCATTTCTGCCCCAATTAATCCAAATAGTATTGGTTGCATGAATAGCCAAATTACAGCATATACCCGGGCAACGGCTTTCTGTTGATAAAAGTTAATAAGTAGTACTGTTTAGTAAATCCAAAATCTGTTTTTAGACAACTCTTTAAATAGTTGAAAAATTTGCTTAATTATTTTGTACATGATTAATTGAATTATTAACCAAAAAAATACATATTTTTGAATCGTTGTGTGTGGCAGTACACTACTTACATCGCTGTTATTGTCCTTTCGCCAGCCAATGGCAGCTACAAAGGCAAAAACTAGACACCCCACAGCTCCTGCACCAGCAAAATCAATTTGTTTGCTAACAAAAATAGCGAAAAGACTTCCAAGGAATAAGAGTGCAAATCTCGGAAAAACCACCGATTTCTAAAAAAGGTAAGTACAAATTCATGTATAATTAAATATAAGTGCTGCGATCAATGTCTAAATGAAACATTTGAGCAAAACATGAACTTACACTGGTTTTATTCGGTAGATACCACGCGACAACTCCCATGGCAGCTCCATACGCAACGCCTATTAATATTTCCAAAGGTCCTTGTATGATTGTAAACCATAAAGCAGCTAAAGAGGAATTACAAATAATAGGTATTGAATTTTTATGCATATGATAGTTATGCCTAGAATAAGTCATGTCTAAGAAAATGTTGATGACTAAATTTGAATATGAAAATGCATCGGTTCTTACAATTTGAAAAAGTCATGCTTAGGAAGATGCCAAAAATGGCCACAGATAAAGCATCGTCTACACCAGCAGTGAAGACTCCCAAGGTGGGGATGCCCTTTTCGACGCCCCAGCCTTCTTCCTGAAGTCTCAACATTGGTGGGACAACCACAGCAGGAGACAATCCAGCAAGCACGAAACTGAGAAGTTGAAAAAGAAGTGGAGATCCTCCATTAAGTCACAATTAAAATAAGCTAGTGACAATAATATTTCATCAAAGTAAACGTTTACCCCAATGTGAATCCCAAAGTCAAGGGGAATCCAAGCAACCAATAGGCAACAACGCCAGCAACCAAACCTTCTGCGATGCAGGGAAAACAAGCCAACCTCAGACAAACCCAACTGAGCTTCTTCAGTTTGTTGGGATCTAAACCCATACCAGCTCGGGTTAAAATAATGGCCAGCGCTGCATTCCTGAACATGGGAATTGAAACAAATGAAAATGTTAGTGAAACTTCTCAATTTATGGCCAAAGTATTAAGGTATTGCAAAACATCCCCTGAAAATAACATTCGTGAATTAAATGGTAGATGTTTGGTCCAAAACGTTTTGTCAAACTTGGCTGATTTTTCATAGGTAAACAAAGTTATTTCATACGTTCATTTTTCTAATATTGGCAAACGTTTTTAAAATAGTACTGAAGCGTATCAATTGCAGCAGTATACTGTGCCGTGCATTTGGCATATATCCATTTGTCGCCTCAATTACTAAACTACATGATGATCATTAAGTCGTTCCACCATCATAAGAATTAATTTTAAAAAGGAAATGATGGGGATACAGTGTACATTTCTCCCCCTTAAAAAAGACGTCACATTCACAAAAGTAACAAAACGAGGAATACAAGCAAATAATTTTGGGAAAGGAATTTTTGGAAAAGGAGGTGGCAGCGAGAGGCGCTGAAATTGCTAGAATTGAAAATGACATCAATATACAGTACATGTAGTACATGTGTTTTTTATAATGCAGGTCGGACTTTACGATCTCCCTGGAGTGTGTGGTAAACCAAAAAAAAATATTATTGTTACTCAATTCTCTTTTATAATCTCCTCAACGTATTACTGCATGAACCACGTTTAATGTCGTAATTTTTAAATGTAGAAATGCATTGGAGGATTTTGACGTTGATCTAGCATGTTCGATGATGTTCGATCTATAGTACTTGAAGATTAACAGTGTGAGTACAGTATAAAGCTGCAATTGTATAATTCCGAATCGCAAAGGTTATTCCCTACACTTATACGATCGTACTTGTTATATCTTACCAGCTAGAACAAATATTGAACAGCAATAACTCCTAATGATCAAATGATTTTTCACTGAATCACATGAATGTTAAGTATCACAAGCTATTCCCAGTTGTTTGTCGTACAAATTCACACTAACCTGAGAGCCGAGGCCCAGTCTGGCCTTAATTCAATGGCAATTTGTAATTGAGGAATCGGGATTGGCCAATTCCGAATGATAAAGCCCATGACCAACATGCCTGAAATGAGATGTAAAAGCATTGCAAAATAATCGATAATGTGCAAGTATATAAAGTAATGATCATTAGCCATTTAATTGATCATCATTTCGCATCATAAATATCTTAATCACCCTTGAATATACCCGAATAACTAGCGAATTATTTGCAAAAGCTCGAACATTAAAATTAATTCAAAAAATTACTGACTGTTAATCGCTGGTGTTAATGTGGCCTATTCTTTCTAATAATACATTTCTAGGAAACAATGGTCTACGTGTATGCTAATCATAAATTTGAATGTTATGACTCTTAAAACTAAAGCTAATATATTTTAAATAAATAACGTTTGGTCGCATCCAACGCTTGTCGATTAAATTTAATTTTCCAGTTTATTCGTTAATCATAGTAATTTGTAAACGTTGGTACAACATGAAGAGGTGTTACGTTTTTTTTCAAATATCATTTCATTATTTGACAGATTTTTTTTAATCTAAATTTACAGGAATTTTTGATAATCCTGTATGCCATACAACGCCAGCATTACAATTTTATAATCTTCAATTCTATACAACGCAATTAAATTCTCCAGCTAATGAGTCTTAATGAAACAGGTAATTGGCTTTGAATCTCTTTCACGACGTCATTGAAATTACGCATGAAAAATGTATTGTTTTCATGGTTTGAATGCAATGGATGGAAGTAATCCTGGCAAGCTGTCCAGAATTTTGTGGAAAGTAAATTAAAATTATTCTTATTAAATTTAACACTTGTAAATTGCAGGCAACTTGAACTAGTGCAACATGCACATCATCTGATACAAGTATTTTTGTAATTGGGTTCAAAAGGTCTTTACAAGAACCGTCTATACTCAGACTCTGCCATTACTACATGTTTTCTAATTGTGCACAACACACACGGCAGAAATCGTTTAAATATGTCAGGGGCATTACAAAAACGCTTATTTCAAAGATTAACATAATACACCAGAGTTCATAAACTCAGATTAATTAAAATTTTGCAAGAAATGACCAAAAGTAATGATTCGAAAATCGTTCAACCTAAAAGCTCTCAATGTGCTGAGAATTTCACGCAACAACAGGTGAATAAAATGAGCATCTGCATTGTAAATGAACATGTATAAATCAAAAAATAACGTGGTGCAGTTTTTCACACTAGCCTATTAATAGTTAGGAAAGAACATATTCGAATTAAATAAATATATGGAGCATGTACATTTTTTTGAGTTATTGATGAAAAATTTCAATTTGGGGCAAATTCAGAATATATTACAGCGCCATCTGAAGGCACTCTCTGTGAACCAAATATATGAAATAAAAATCTGATGGATCATTTTGTAAATTTGTGATTTTTCTTTGTTAATTTTTCAATTAATTTTTTTAATTTGGTGAAGTCTTTATGGTTACCATATAGAAGGTATAGACATGTAGCCTATATATTATGAACATGTACACTGTATATAGGAAAAGCACACTTACCCAAAAGAGCTGGTAATTTCACTTTGCCCAGAAGTTCCCCAAAAACCCAGCAAGCAGCGATGAGCATGGTAAGGGCAAAAAGATGTCCTCCAGGAATAGCATCCTCCCTTGTTATGCTCCAAAGAATGCCCCATATCAAACAACTGTTTATCAAGATGATGATGTATTGTGCGAACTTTTTGCGAGGAGGCCAAATAGTGTTGATGCATCTTTCAGATTTTTCAGAGTTGTCATCGTCGACAGTATCGGACACTGTCAGAGTAACAATGCCTGATGTTGCACTATCTTCTGAAACATGGCTAGAAAGGCCATTTGCCTTACTGGTGACGTCGGTATGCGACTTATCTTTATTGTGATTTGCATCTTCATTTTCTGAAAACAAATTGGTAGATTAAAACTACGAATATGCTCATGTTAAACTAATTAGAGATGACGAGCGTAATATATTAAGATACTTAAGTAGTACGGTAAATATTAATGTCCCCATATTTTTGAAAAGAAATTTATCATGAATGCTTTATCAAGATTTTTTTCTTTGACTCCAATGAAGAATAACTTTTTCATTATCGATATATTAACCAGATAACGACATTTTTAAACTTTATTTTTGATGGCGAGACTGATTTCCTTTCTACCATTACATACTTTACTGCATCAAGAATATTTCAGTCACAATTTTTCTTGATTCCAATCAATAGCAACTACACGGCGTATAATGAAACTATTTGTTAGTGGTGAGCTAACCTTGTTTCTTTTATATCATTGCATACTTGACTAAATTATCTACTGATTATGTTTTAGCGTATGTGAGAATTGCAGTGGGGAAAACACTTGGTAATTATAAACGTCTATACGACTTGATATATTTGGGTCAATGAAACTACCGTCCCCAGTGTTAATGCCATCAACATTATATTATTTTCTCCATTTCTTTCAGGATGTTCGGTTGTGAAAACTTTCCTGTAGAGCAAAATCAGGGTGCTTAGCGTATCAAAAGACCCATTTGGTCACAGCTGCGTCATCCATAATATTTCCACAGTATGAATGCGAAACAGGTTAGGGTCGGATATACACAAAGTTTTCAAACGAAAACATTAAACGACCACAACTTAAATCCAGCGCAAACTAGCCCACATTAATGGCAATCGATAATAATTAATGGATTGCAATTATATAATGGACATTGTAGGCACTCTGACATCCACGTAACTACAAGGCTGACAAAACAACGAACATTCTCAAATCCTGCTGATTTGAAGGGCATTCTGCATTTGACTGGATTGACTTTGGCCAACAAATATAATGCGCTAAAATTTCACCGAAATGTGTATGCCAACAATATAGCTTGTGAGCGGCTAACAATTGAACGAAATTATGCTTTGAAAGGTTTATACTGGCAGTGGCATTTGATCTACGACAACAATGACGGTTGATAAAACCTGTTTCAGGAACAAATTAGAGAAGATGAACAGACATTAAGTAATTCAGCAATTACGGGTGTCATCCATGCATGTTATCCGTTTTTTACGAATCAAAGAATCTGGCGCATTCGGTTACAAATTGGAAAATATATCATAACATTTTTTCCTTATTTTTGTATTTGGCGACGTGCACATCTAATGCACAGTGTACATGTATTTAGCTTTGCATGCATGTGTTGACAGAATGTGCATTTCTGAAATATTACATAAAACTACGGTACCTGTACATTGTACAAGTATATTTCATTGTTAGACGCCAACGTCCGGTACACGAAATGCTGATTTACACATACAGTGTATTTCGTGAAATAGCGTTTGATTTTTAAATTATACATTCGAAAGAAAATGCTGCATACCTTAAATGGCATTTCATCAAAAACGTATTATGATTTGTAAAGAGGGCGTTCCTCTTTCATTGCCACACTATAATTTTGGACATAATGTTAGCTTGCATCCTTTGGTTAACATTAAGTAGGAGCGCAATCCAAAAATACATGTACATGTATAAATGAAAGACCTGCATGCACAGACTCAATTCAAGTACTTTTAAAATGTATACATCTTTAAAGTAGGCGATACTATACAGCGCCATATAATGAGGTTTTGGTGTAATTTGGATTTCAGGTTTTCTTGTTATCCAAATATTAGTGGTGTGTCATTGGGTAGATAATAAGAATAAGCTTATGAAAATAAGCTGCTAACCTTTAAATCTGATTAAATGCTGTCGGGTTTCACGACATACATGTAACATCTTGCTTTCAGTATTCATACTGGTAATGCATTTTTATCACTTTTGTACAGTGCATGTAACAAAAAATTGTTGAGTTGCAAGTTTTAACGACAGGTAAACAGCTTCGGGTTCAATTATTGTGCAAATACATGTACATGTATATGCATATGGTGGTCACTGGCTTTGTCACACACATCTTCCTGTATAATTTCATCATGTCCATTGTATAAATACAGTGCATATACAATGATTCGGGTCATAAAACAGACTAGCCAACAATAACCAAAAATAATAATGTACAAAAACCATAAAGCATTGCCACCATTTTTCGGATATCGTTAAACGCCTAATTATTGTCTTACTGTACCTAGGTTAATTCAACAGTGTCATTAACACCATTATGAGAATTGCATATGCTATCACATTGAGTCATGAACTAAGGAAATATCAGTGGTCTATGGCCGTGGGTCAAGAAAATCCCGAGACAGCGGTACCATGCGCTGGCATATCGCATTGTCATGTTGCTTTCTTGGTAATGGAATCATACAACAAAGATTATCAACTGCTAATTCATAGGAGTTTTTGCAATTGTGTAGATTTCAGAGCATTCCAAGAAGGCCAATTAGCTACAGGCTCATGCTTTGAGTACATTTTAAGGAACTTTTAATCCTTACTCGTGAATTTACCCTTAAAACTTAATGATTGAATGCCCAAGTTTGGATTGTAATAACCAGATATTAAAACAAAGATTTCAGTGAAAACGAGCAATGAAAATGAAAGTAGAACCAGATTTTATTGAGTTCACACTTTGACTGCTGCACATCTGGTTGTCAAAAATGAAGGGCAATTAGGAATTCAAGAAATGAAGAACTTTTGCTTTCCAAATTTATACCACATTCACAAGGTGCTCCCAAACTAGTTTACCAACCTACACTATGTTTCTATGGAGGATAAAGTCACATATGGTGCTTTCGACGTTCTTTAACGTCAGCAAATGTTTTGACAGATTTAGTTCCAAATCCATTATAGATTTTTATGTTCTCATCTTATTAGATTTGTGATAAAGAACATTCCTTTAATTTTCAGCAGTCTTGCAACTTTGATTAATTTGAAAAAGCTCGAAGATTTGCATCTTTGTGTTTATTTGCGATAGTTTTAACAGTCAAACGTGCATTCTATTCTTCATAATCGTTTTTCGATGCACATATAGCGACTGTTCTAAACCAACTTTCAATTTGCCAAATGCCGTTAACAAAATGTTAAGTTTTTGAACACATTTTACAGCAAATGTATGCCATTGCATTATTACGTTCATCATTACCTTCTACCTAAACACACATCACACCTTACAGCTAAATGTTATAAACCGAAATATTTTCACACTCACCAACTTTTGAGTAATCTGTCATCTCCACCCTGGTAGCGTCGACATCATTTGCCATATTTTAGAGACGCTATATATCGAGAATCGGCGTGCTCTTGTAAATCGAGATTTGGCAAGGAAAAACTTTTGAAATGAAATGAGGTATTATACGAGTTTCGCTCGATTCTCCCCTAAATTTCCTCAAACGTCAGAATAGGTATTCGGATAAAATTATCTGCCAAAAGCGTGATGTAGTGCTATTGGCTCGGCTGGATTAAATGAGATAGCTGTTGGAAAACGTCTCCAGTGATGCTGTCATGTAATAAAAAGCTGACGTGCGAAGTGCTTTGGAACAACTGCACTGATCTTATAGGCCTGTGGGCGCCTTATATATTCCTCCTATTTTTCTAACCTCAAATTACGAGTTAATTAACATTCGGTGTTATTTTACCTATTCTCTCACCTTGCTTAGCCCACCCCTGACTGTTCTTGAGGAGTAAGTGCCAAAGATGACACCATGCACCAGAAGTTGGCAACAGAGCTCATCGCCAGATGCCCAGCCAATGATGTGGCATGTACCCCACGTGACGTCACTAGTGTGTACATTCGTGTTTTCGGACAATGCGTGATTGCCGGTTCATCTGGAAAAGGATATTTGCCACATAATAACAGACCAAAGCTGGGAAAGTTGTTTATGGCCAAGGCCATTATTGATGCTAACCGGAATAATTAGTAGACCTGCATCGTCCTTCCCCCCGCAACCGTTCATCCAACAATTTGGCACGTTTTCATTTTTGTCATCAGACAGAGATTCGACACAAAAGACTTCATTTAGAATTTACATGTTGGTGACTCGTGTAGTTTGTGTTTTCTGTAGAAAAAAGTAGGTGACATGATAATGGATTTGGCACGATGAAATCTTTTTCTCTTTCTGTGTTATTTATATAATGTATAGTTTCATATTAGTATGTCATCCATAATATGACTCCTGAACTTGTCTGACAAAATCCTGCACCTAGTTTCATACTGTTGGCCTACAACATGGGATTATGCTGGAAACAAAGCCAATTTCTTAATCATAAGAAACCGGCATTTCAGAACCATTCAAGACCAATTTCAAGGGCACTTTGCTTCTAGGCACAAAATAATAAATCAATTATTCACGGTTAATCAGCTAAACATGCAAAAAACTTACTTGACAATCGCCATTGTCTGAATTGAAAAAGGGTCGTCAGAGACATTCAGCGTAATGAAAGAACTACCGAAGGCTGGAGCCAATTGTCACCTGGAAAAGGTGTGAAGGAATTATTTAGACAACTCATTAAAGGCTGATAATCTCCTCGTTTCATGCAAACAAATGATTTATAGGCTGTACTAGGGATTTCATTAGGCGCCACACTCTGGATGTCAGTTTACCTTGCAATGTTATAAAACTCAGGCATGCGGCCAGCTATATTACATTTTGTCACATCCAAGAATCGGACATTTGTCACATTTTGTCACATGCAAATTTCGCATTTGTCACATTTTGTCACATGCAAATGTTATGCAATTGATTCTTAGTTCATCAACATTCTCACAAAATATACTGTATCTGCAAAAATGTTACATTTTATTCATTTTTTCCCCTTTATTTTTCATCATTTTTCATCAGCAAGCTCTATTGCCGCCTTGGCGCTTTGAATGATGGCATTTGCAGCTTGTACTTTTACAATATCTGTGCGGCTAGTACTGTAGGCCTCTTATAACATCTCCATTCCTGCATGCAACATTTTTTGGGCTTTTTCCTTCTTTTTGGTAATTTCCTCTTCATCAACAAACTTTTTTTGAGCCCAGACTCGACCCTTATAACCATACATAAAAGAGGTTTCCCTCTTTATTTGCTGCATTTGTCACATTATTTTCCATGTTTTACAGAAATTGCCACATTTTGTCACATTTGTCACACAGGTTTCAAATTGTCTGTAAAAACAAATTCTGAACACAGCAATTGATCCATGTATTGGTCTACATGCATTGGTGTACATACATTGGTCTACGTATTGATTGATTATAGAATTTTTGGACAATGTTGCCATCCGTCGTTTGAGGGCTTAAAAAGATATTTATCATTATACCATTTAGCATTTGTGGAGCTCGTGATCAGTTATAACTTTCGTCATTAGTGCACGCATAGAACGTCACACATTAAAAGTGAGTTATATTGTTTAACGACTTGCGTGATCAATTTATGGCTATATATTATGTAATAATATGTTTCCGATGAAGAGTAATGCCATATTTAACCAATGAGATTGACAAATAAAATTTCCATCGTAAATTTTCTAGTAACTACAGCGCTTCTGATAGCCATACTGTATTGTGCATGTACAGTACTTCGATATAACTATGCCCTATGCACAAGATATGTACATTATATTTCAAACCTACTTGTCTGGTAGTACACTGGTTTGACTCCTATTCTAACCTCCTAGCTGTCGCAATTTATCATTTTTATCATTTTCATTAAGTTTTTTGTGACTTATGTATTTGTTCATCCATAACATAATATATCCTGACAAAGAATGTTCTGTAACTGCATTATTTAGCTGCCTTATAACTTCAGGCAATAACTTCCAGGTTACCAGCCGCATGGCAAACATGAAATCAAGGTCCTCGTCACAAACCTTAGTTATGTCATTTAATATAACATAAGGGTGTTGGTTGTATTAATTGTGAAATGTTCAAGTCTGACAAAAGTTGAACTGTTTATATACGAATCTACGTTCATAAATGTTTGAAGAGCTAACACAATGTACCTTTTTGAAATTATAATGCTTGTAAATCACGCATATGAGCGTTTCTACACGTTTCATGAACAATGATACTAACCAATTATGGAAAATTTAATAGGAATCGTCTTACCTATTCTAACAGTGACATCGAGAGACGGTGTACGGTATAATATACAACCTAGTGAGGCAGGGGGTTGGGTGTGTTGAAAGTGGATCAAAAGACTACATTTGTGCGATGGTAATTCAGCATTCATGTATTATTTGGCAAGAAAATTTCATTTATGACTCATACTGTCCGAATTTAAAAGATCGCCAGAAGGTCGTGGGGCCCATATGGACATCAGAGCGAATTGGTCAAGGTTAAAAAGAACCAAAATGGCAGATTAATATTCAAGAGCAAAATTAAAGCATCCATCCTTAAAACGGTGCTTTGGTAGCTTAGTACCATACATAGTTTCATTAAATTTGTTAATCTAGAATTATTTTCTATAATAAAAGATAATCACTATGTTAACATATACATGTAGATTAAGATGCATGTACCATACGCAAAGCGTTTCGTTTAAGTTATGCATGTAAACCTATTTTACATTGCTTGTTCGATTCAAGGCACCTGTAACCGAATAACGTAACGTTAGCTGCAAATGCTATTTTCTGCAAAATGGTCTCAGCTAATTGCATAATGCATAAATGCATAATGTCTGCCCAATTTCTGCATAAACATGCATACAAATACATGTACAGTATAATGGGAAATTTTTCTCTACATATTCTGCAAACTATTTTCGTCCGGGTCTTACAAATAGCGCTATGTACTTAAGTCTATGAAATGATTGTTGACGATTTCAAATTATTTCTTACAGCAACTCGATAATTGAATAACGACTGCTTCAAATGCTAATAATCATGGAAGTATAGAAAGATTGATTGAAAACGAAAAAATGAATTGCCAAAGAAAGGGTTACATAACATTCGTCCTCGAGTGATTCACAATGAACAGAAATGAACATTGAAACTTTATGATTTTCTATGACGAATGTCATAAAAAGGGAAGGTACGTTTTACGTGACTTTAACCTGACACGGAAACTACTGAAGGAACTTGAAGACTGTGCTGGTAAAGTGGTAATGTCGAGTTGGAGCCGTTTGAACTGGTAAAAACCTGACCGAAAATAAGTCTGCGTTTTCATTTTTGTCGTCTGTAAAGTTAACGTAAAGTAAACCGTTCCGATTATAAGCATCGATTATTGCTGTGTACCTGTGATATTTTCAGCTGAATGTCTTGCATATTCAGCGTTTTACACTGTCATGAAAGTGTTATTGTAGAGTTCAGACCCATAGGGCACATTTTTACGATCGATGTACGATTTTAATCACCCTGTGAAAACTAATTGTCATGCTTATTGTACACTCGTACACGCATGAGGTCCTAAAGACTTTCATTAATTGAAAAAAATCATGGACCAAAGATTTCGCCACAAAACGTCTACAAGACAGAGAATCTAGTTTTAAATACATTACTGTATGTATCATCATTTCAAGTATGGCACAGGTGGGTTTTTCCCTGTATAAGTGCGAGCTGATTAATCAGCTTAAATTAGTTATGATCATTCCGGTAATTTCTTCATTGAACGTAAAAACACATGCACTAAATTTTTATTCGTAATTAATTATCGTTATCACTTGTCCTCAAAAAAAACTTGAGCTAAAATTAGTTCTAGGTGCCGCCGTGCGAATAAAATTTATGACAAGAAATACATGTTGTCATTGAACAAACATCAAATACGAGCAGTATATAACGACAAAATAAAATTGTAACTGGAGTTAAGATTGCGAAGTGAATGTGAAGTCATGTGAAGACTAAATTATTAATAGAAATTGGCCAATTATTACGAAAACGTGGACACAAGAGTGGAAAAGCACTTTTAGTACTTGTATACAATAGAGATTTTTCATATAGACCAGGATCAAATACTCCGATTTAAATGTTGGAAAAGTCACTTGCGCAATGTACTAACTTGTTAATTACGCTCATATTTTATTATAATTTGAATTACATCCTTTCCTTCATTTGTAAAGCATATAATCGTGCTTGACTAATTAATACATGTAATGCTAAGAAAGTACAATGTACCTAAACGTTAGGCCAACGTTACAAAAAATTTATATTTCTCGCCATTTATAGTTTCCATTAACTCCCTATTTTGTTTTACGATAATTTTGCTAAATAAAAAAACATGATTAATTTTATTAACGCTAAATTGGTACCTCCTCCCAGCATCCTATCTTTCTATGACAACTTTTCAGTAGCTACCATGACATTTTACTTACAATTTACACAATATTAGGTCATGGTAATAGTAATTATTTTCAAGTTATGAATCGAACATTAATTTGCCTCAAAAATAATAGTACACTAGTTAAATTTCTCTGATATTCAATAGCATTTTCAAGAATTTCTCGACATTCCCAGACTTCCCAGAAAGTGGAAACTTGCAATGCACAATAATACACTTATCATTTCTCATACCTATAAAGTTATCGTATATCAAGATACATACTTCTATAAGACCTAAAATTAATGTTGCCCCCTTTTGCATTATCACCTGCATATGGCTAATTATTTAAAAGTGCAATATTTAATTTTAAATCTATATATAGTCAACTTAATATCATCCCGGGTACTACATGCAATTGGAGAAAGGTTCATGTCACCATACTTTCACCCAGATAATACTGTAAGTCAATATCGTATGACAACGAATCAAGGACAAGTCACCAATGCCAAATCATTTTCAAGTTCATCAGCTGGAACTCGTACAATGCATTTTGGGATGTAATAGGGAAAACGCACATAATGAGTTCATTACATTTACTCTTAGAAATACGTCGTGCAAATTTCCTGTCAATTATGAATATGTTTCAAACCAGTCAGAACCAGCTTAGCATGATGACGTGCTTTCCATTGATGCCTGCAGTACTGAATACTGTACATTTTAGTTTGAGCCATGAGGAAAAAAGTAGGAATTATCAAATGGCAAAAACTCCCAAAAATTCCATAATGAACGCACGCGTTCATTATCACATCGTAAACAAGGCAAATAAGGGTTTAGAGTACGATGCAAGCAGTTAAAAAAAAGAAGTTAAAGTCCATTGTTTTCCCCCTTTTTTATAAATAAAATACGAACCGTTTTAGCTCGATAATTTAACCAGGCAGAAATTTCCACCCCATAGATCCAAACTAGTTAACTGATTTTTAATTAATAATGCAGGTCATACATGTACGTCCTAATATTATAAAGTTAGCTATCATGCATCATTAAAGAGGCAAATGAGCCGAAACGTCATTTGCTTTGAACACTTGATAAACCGATCAAGCGTATACAGTACAAGACTTCTTTATACGTACAATGCCAAATACGCCTAAATTGGTATCATAATAACGTACATGTACGTACATGTATGAGGATAATGGAAAAAAATAGTACGACGTGACCAAGTGAAATTGGTCACTAGGAAATTACAAACTGGTAAAGCACATTAAGCGTGAAGGTGAAGCAAATAGTAAAACTTTTCCATAGCACCTACTTTATAAGGTTGGGAAGGAAAAATCGAGTAAACACCATTGTAAATTTGCTATTATCTTTATAGTGGAAATACTTCCGCTTAATTAAGAACTGTAAACATTAACAATTAAATCTGTTTATGCCTCGGCTAAGCATTGATGAAGATTCTGTGTGATTAAAACTCATGTTGAAATTTAAGCGAAATATACGCATAACTTACTTTTTTTAACAGTTGAATACTTGGAAATAGTCGACTTTGAAAATGGAGCTTCTGCTTCTGGAGTGTTTGAACCTATATAAAATATTTAAAAAACGTGAAAATGCTACTCTAAACTTAATCATTAGGTATCTCAATGTGTTGATACAGATGCATATCTTCACTTTCTTAAATATAGTTTGGAATTAGTTCATTTTGTTACGCCACATGCAGTTTGGTGGCTAATATAATAGAAAAATTATTTGAATGAAGTTGAATGATTTAATTGGCGCGTTTTACATATTTTATTTTCTGTCAATAACAATCTTAAAATGGTAGGAGTGGAGTCTGCAAAACCTGTATGATGAGTTGGTGAGTAAGATGCGGGGCGCTCCTTCAAAGTTTGCGATGTCTCTAGGAAGTATTTCTAAGGAACATGCTCGAAATATGAGGCCCCTTCCAGGCTCAAGTGTGAAATAGGTTTGGCAATGACTTTTCAAAAACCAATGAAATGTTTCAATAAATTGTTTCAAAATATATAAAAAATGTCTCAACCTCAGCACTCTAATCACTTTCAAATGATGAAATGCCGTTTTATCATCACATTGACTAAACACTTCACCTTGTGTATTCTTAGATTTTAGTTTTCTTACACGGAGTGATACAGAAAGATGTACCCTATAAAAGTCGCTGAAAAGCGCAAATATAGCTAATGTACACTGTACAGTATGTCAGTCTGCAAGTCATGAACGTGGTATTCAGGTAACCGTTCCATCAAGGTCATTCAAGTTTGAAAGCTGTTTAAGGAGACAATAATTATTTAATAACTGTTATTTTTAGAAAACGTCTCTTTGAATTTATTTCGAATATCTTCTACGCCATTAATATCAAAGCTATGGATTACGCTATTTTTACCTTTTGTACCAAAAATTCGAATTAACTTCACAGAACAGTTTCCTCCTTTTTTAACTTTCACATTGCAAGTAGTTCTCTAAACTTATTAGTTTCCGAGAAACATTTTGGGTGACCTTGATGAAACAGTTCAAGGTAAAGTCGAGTGACACCCCTGAACGCCTGGTTTATGACTTGCTACACAGTCATTATCACTTTTGCCATATTTGCCCTTTTCAACACGTTGACAATTTTCTGAATTACTCCGCATTTGTGCAGTTGTTTGTGAAGGTTCTGGAAAAATCTCTCTTCTTAATCAATTAATTAAAAATGAGTGGTTTTAAAACAATATGAGCATCCCTCATTTCATGCCTCATCGAGATAAGATCAGGGCACAGAGAGTTTTAACATGTTGAAGGAGCAGATATAATTTTAATGTCTATTGTAGTAGAAAGACTAAACATTGCGTATGACTAGAATAACGTCTGCTGTTATTAAAATACCATTGAAGTTACAAATGCATCGTGTAAGAAAAAATATTACACATACACCCATGCACACTTAGTGATCGTTTTATCAAAGTGTAAGAAGTCAAGTAGGTACAGAACAGTAGAAGTACAACACACTGCTTTCAATCCAATAGACCATTTCCAAATAATTTAGGTGACAACTCCAAGGCCAGGTAGCCCGAGCGTCAGCACTCGAATTTAGTAAGTAGGTGATGATATCACATTCAATTCTTAGTTTTTATATAAATCATCCAGAGAGAGAGTGCACTGATTCACCTTGGCGAGGATGAAAACAAGTCGCAAATAGTCAATAGTTTATCGCAAAAAAACAACTAATCTTACCCTCAGTTTAACGATGAAAACTCAATGCCACCATTTATCTAGCAGGCCCTTGAAGGGCACGTATTTATTGTCATATCGTTTAGTAGTTTCATAATCTAAATAAAAACAGAGAAACAAATTATCATGAACTACCGCCTTGTCGAACCTTCCAACTGCTAACTATTCACACAGTAGTCGCTAATTAAAAGCCATATAAGATAAGCCGCTAATATAAAGAAAACGAGTGGTGTAACTATAATAACCTTGAATCAGAGCAGGTCCAAATGCTCTTAAGGCGCCCTCTGGTGAGGTTACACCACTTTTTCCATTATATACGCTATGATAAGGCCCAATATAATCCTCAAATTAGGACCTGCTCAAATGAAGCAAATGGGGGTTTATGTAATGCAACCTGTATTTGGTTTTAAAACGCATTTAACTAAAAAATGCACCGCATTGGATACGCTTGAGAAGTTTCAACAATCGTCCTTCAAAATATTAATTTGGGTCCTTGCCAGTAAAAATAATGCAAATTCATGTTCAAAGAATGCGATTTGAATTTTTTAAAGAGATATACACTGTATGTAGTTACTATAGCTACTGCCAAGAGCACTCCAGAATATTGGGAAATAGCCAAGTGTAAATTTTTTTTTCAAAATTTATCTCAATCACCTGCATTATCTTAAATAATTGTTCTTTTATAAGTTGCGTCCAGCCGATATGCTATGAGAGGTCAGTTAGGCTCACACTTTCGTCGTATCAGATTACTCTTGCTGTGAATTTATGATAAATTAAACAATTGAAATGAAATAAAAGATAACCAGTAAATTAACATCCTTCATATACAAATAGTTCATAATTAAGATGAAATTTAAGTGCCAAGCATCCTAGATCAGCTTTAGAAATGGTCTAATGATCAAAATTTTTGTTCCATGATTCTTCCAACCAAAACCGGTCGACGTCTTGTACTATAACAAATATCAGTTGAATTGGTTTCTTTCCAATATTAAATTATAGCTAAATTACATGTAAAACATAAAGCATTTTTATCATCAAATTCTTAACAATAATAGTACGATGGGACAGAATCGGATAGTGAGTGAACATTTTCACTATACTGTATAATATCACGCAACACATTGAAAGATTAAAAATTGAAGTCTATAATTATTTTTTTTTCTCGAAAGCTCGTTTGATTAGTAATCCCATTCATCCCTCTGGATTGGTAGTAGTAATGGCACATGACAATTATAAATATACATAATTAAAACTGTCAAAAAGTTTTTTTGGATATTAGACAATATATTATACGCGGTCTTACCAGTAGTAAATATTACAGCTTTCAATTGCAAATTTCAACACACATTTTCCTCCAGATTAATGCATTTAAGCACCAAAAGAATTTATTTTCGAATGCATTTAGAATATATTTTATGAATGAAAGACGTAAATTACAAATGAATGACTGAGTCAATTTCATCTTCACATTACAAATAATAGCTTCACTTGAAGCATATCTAAGAATGATGAAAATTACCTTATCCCTTGAATGCATTCTCCATGTAAATGTTATGTTGCTCCCATAATAATCTCCTCCCACGGTTTTGGCTTTTATTTCAAAAATTTAGATGGCATAATTACCGAAGTTAATAATAAAAACAATAATGAATAAATATTCACTTGTAGATAATTTGTTGTAGCATTTGAAATTAAAGCTGTTGTTAATGTTGTTATGTGCTTGGAGTTTACAAAAATTAAACATCAAGAAAATGTTGTAAAATGTTTCAAATTATAATAGGATTAGAAAAGATATGAAAAAAATTGATATGATTTTTATGGAGTTGTAAAAATGAATGCTTTCCTACACTCTAAACGAATAGTTTCTATAGTAGATTCTTATTTGGCTTTTCAAAGATGAATAATAGCAGTTGAAGAAATTCGTACCGTCATTATGGTACTATTTAATATTAAAAATGATAAAATTTCATAAAACGTGAATCGATATGTCGGAAACATGGCGTCTCCTTCCGGTTTTCTCAACTCATCGATTAATGCGAAAATGCATTTCGTGAAAGAAAAAGTGCGTTTGAAATAAAATAATTGTCACATTACATTAAAAAACCATAAACCCAATTGAACAGACTATTTCAATAATAATAATGTCATGGTTTTCGAATAAAAACATAAAAAATAAATACAATTAAAATTTTTTTATGAGCAACAAAATAAAAGCAACAAGATAAAAAATTAACCGGTATGTGTTTCAATTATTCCATTTTAAAAGTGATAATTATATAAATTAATAACTCGAGCATAATTATTTTGATATAAAGCGATAATTGTCATCGTGGGGTAAACCGAAGACGAATTTGTCTTTTTTTTCCATAAATGACGTTGGGTATTAATAGGTAGGTTACCTCTGTTAACAAGGCTCAGGAAAAGAAGCCTAAGTCACAACCTGCGATCATATGATATAAATTTGGCTCGTAAAAAGCGGAGACAGACACCGAAGGAGAGATAGAAAAACATGGGAGGTCGGAAGGGAGACCAGAGTGAAAATCCCAAGCAACATTCCTTAAGAAATTTGGTAAAAATGACCACAAATTGCGAATCATTGAACGAACAAACAGAGTAGAAGTGAAATGTTTCTGGAAAGAAAAGATGAGGGAAAACTTGGACAGGAATGAAAAGGTATTTGGTTCTGAGATTGGGGATTTACAGTTATTAACTAGTTAGACCATCGGTCAATGGCACGCACGCACATATACACATACGAGAAAATGTTTTAACGATTTGATCATAAACCAGTATAGCATTTACCTATATCAGAATAGAAAATGAACTGTTGGGGAAAGTAAGCTTCGGTCCTCGCAACAGGCTGTATCAATTCAAACAATGGCCATGGAATGGGATACTCTACGATATCATAGTGGGGCCATTGGCCAGAGAGCACTTTGTTTGCACCATTAAAAATGAGGCATTTCAGAAAACATCTTAAGGAAACGACTCGTAGAAATATGTTAAATCTTCCCTTCGTACGATCAAACTCGGTTATAAAGAAACTATTTTAACGAGTTTCTGCTTGTGAAGTGGCTTTCCCATGTTACCAAATATAGGCTTCAACGAAATACATGACAGTGGAAGAGAAACGACGCGCGTTGAGCTTCGTTATATCCGGTTTTGACAGCGCATTGTACTAAAACTTGCATCACGATACCAAGACTCGAAACTAACGAAACATATGCGACGCGACAAAGTCAAGTCGAAAATAAACCCTTCTATTCTGATATAAAATAATGTATAATTTCCAATGGGGACAGAGTACACGTATGTAAGTGGGAGGACACAGCAGCACCGAACCTTTACTTAATAATTCATTCAGCTATACATTTGATAAATCCATACGTTTTATAACAAACAACGCTGCCATCCAGAATAAAGCCATTACACGCCCTGGAGCATATCAAATGCAAATATTAAAAGCTCGACCAAAGCATCATCGGGATAAACACAGAGGTTGACCACTGCAAGAACTGGATCGAGAAGTGGTCAAGTCCTCTTACATTTTCATTCAGCCTGAAGTACTGTATATGGAGTGAGCAACCAACATGGTCCACATGGACAGCAATTGGCCATGCAATCATTGCATTCTCAATCACCTATAGGCTGTGCCCATGTATTGTACTTATTATGCTAATGGCACGACTATGTTATGCGCATATTCTATTTGGGCAACGTGCTCCATGTCAATCCAGATTTTCTGCTCGTAGAAATGAAACCAAAAACGAAACGAAATCAAAGGGTTGTTTTCGAATGCGGTTTTCTTCTGGAAGGCAGAGCCGGCACACGTCGAGTAATGTTTATATCGAGTTTTTGGAGATTTTTGGCGGGTTGGAGCGAGGAGTAACGGGGGAAATGTAAAGAGTAATTATTTATAGGAGGAGATTTGTTGTTCACTGCTGGACAGATAGATAAGATAAGAGATTCGGAAAAGAAAATATAGGATAACAGGAATACAATGACAGTTAATAGTAATAGTAGCAGTTATGTAATATTAGAAGGTAATCTTGAAAAGTGATATTACAGCATAAGTAACACAGATGACCGCGTACTATAATGACACTCTAACCTCCACTTTTTAAAAAAAGATAAACGAGTTCACTCACATCATCGAACTCTGCAACAACGATCACACACACGCCACATGCAAGCCTTAGCAGAAGGGAAAAAGAAATCAAGAAACTCAACCGTAACGAAGGAACGAATGTGTCAAATAAACCCCGAATAAAAGGATCCGCCGAGGTTGGGTGTGGAGTGGCCTCGTGCACATCATTCACAAAGAACAGTGGTTGGCTAAATATTTGACCGATCACGATTAACAATAGGCGTGAAAGCATTGCAGAATTTACGTTAACTCGCCGCTGCGTTCCTAAGCAGTACACTTTGCTTTCACACGTTTTCCATCGTGACAGATAGGCAAATTAAGTATGGGAGGGATGGAGCGGAGAAACCAGACTTAAGTAGACGTGACGAACACCTGCCCGGACTGCGTAGCTCGCAGAAGCTGCAACTGTTGATCTTCGCGGCAAACGAACGGAGGAGTCGACAATGTAACGTACGCCGAGTCCAACAAGACCTGTAAAGGTTTCCAGCCCGAATACAAATCATTCAATAACGACAAATGAACTTGAGGGAAGGTGGGGAGAAAACGGCAAAACACCTCGAAGAACAGCTATGAGAAAACCAAAGGGGAATCATTAACATAAATGGAAAGAGAAAACTAGCCGATTAAGCCAACACATCATGTGTGTGTGTGAATGTGGAGGAAGGGTCATTGAATTTGGGTCTGCACGATACAGCTCCCTGTTGCGATGCTCCCAGCTGGCAGCAAGAGTGGACAGACAGCTCCTTTATTTGTTGACAGGAGTGAATGGCGGCGAGGCGGACGCTGAGCGGTGGAAATGAACGTGTTGCCACTTGCCGTCACGTCGGTGCCACACCCGCGTCTCCTCGGACTGCTGGGTGTGGGATATACCTGATCTAGAAGATCAATTTTAGAAAAAGAAATGCAATGTGAATTAGATAAACATTGCGAACGTTATAACTAATGCGAACGAGACCATTGGGGGCCTCGAGTATAGTTAACCGCCTCGGGGACCAGGCTCGGGACGTACACCAATACGACTGGCTGCTAACTTCCGTTTCACTCCTCAACAAGGACCTGGGTTATTTCAAATGAACAAGGGCACTTCATTTCTTTAAAGGACACTGAACATCACTGGAATCTCGCCTACCAGTAACGTCAATTCTACGATCTACTCGCTCGGCAATCTAAATTTGAAGCAATGCATTTCGAAAAAAAAAACCTCCCGTGTACTCGGACCCAAGCTTACCAATCACTTTTCTATATTACCCAACATTCGCTAATTAGAAATGTCCTACTAATACCCAAAACAGACCGCAAAATTTTTTCTAGTTAATTTGAATGACCTCGGTAATTTTCGGAAGACAACTTACGGAAAAAAACAGAGGTCATTCAAATTAACTACAGGTACTAGGTAAAAACTAATTTTTGGTATTACCCAAAACCACTTACCGGAAGGTTACTTTTACCCAATTCGGGTAAAATATTCATTGCATTGCACTATCAGCAAAAATGATTCAATCGAATAATAAATACTTGTTTGTCCATTTTAGAATATCAGTACACATTGACTGATCACATCCCTCCAAGTACCTCTACACCTGAAGTAAATTTTAATGTGCATTCAGAGCTGTCGTTAGCCAATTTTGGGCAATTTATCCAGGTTTGGAAAGCAGACAACATAAATGAGTAATGTCCAGAGCAGCTCATTTTGCTAACATTTTTGCTAATTTTCTGATACGAAAGTAATCGGTGGTTCATCCTGCAAACTAGATCAGAAAAATTCATCCTGCCAAAAGGAGCCTAATTTCACAGTCCCGTCTAATTAATTAATTATGGCCATGTTTTTGTTGGACTTCAGGCGAAGTTCCCAAGATCCTTACATGTCCAATATTCGAGCACTGCATGCTCCACTTTTAAATGCAAAAGACTAATAATACCATGCAGATGCTTACTTATCCATATACTGCGTGAGTCGTACATAGGCAATACATGCTGCATCTTCGCCGAGGAGGTGTACGTGAGGATTGAGAATGGTCGTGTTGATTGACTTGCAGTTTTTACCTAAAACTATATTAGATTTAGTGAATGAAACTTCATCGAGAGTGATACCATTTTCCATTTCATCGGATTGCATTTCAGATCGCATTCCAGAATTTAAACTTACCATTGTCAAAATAAAATTTATGAAAATCCATGCCTTCTATCAGATTACCCAAGGCCTCTGGTTCAAAAGCTGTCAGATGTGGGTCGCATATTTTTCTGCCAAAATTTGATTTTGTTAATCAATGCAGAGGAAACGCATATAGAAGGCCGGGTAAAAAAATGCATAGCGGTAACTTACGTGTAACCTTCATAGTCGCCCGAATTAATTGCCTCTATGAGCTGCTCTGTGACTTTGATAATTTCTTGTTTACGAGCTTTAAGAACATAGAGAAAAAGAGTGTCAAAATCAGTCTCCTCAAATTAGTATCAACTTTTATTAAATCGGCAGTGGTGAGGCGTTCCAATAACTAATTTTGTCAGTTCGTTGATAAGAGTGGGGCAGACATTTGCCAACTAAGGTCTAGATTCAACCAAAAATTGATGCAATATTTGCAAGTTACGACTGCAACATTAATTTGGAGGCCAGTGATAGGAGGATGTAAAGGTCACGCATGACCACTGCAAATTAGTAGTTTAAACTAAAAGCACAGACATTTAAAAGTTAAAAAATATAAAACTCTTGTAATAGTTTCTCCATCGTTCGTTAAAAACAGTGGAAGACAAAAATGATATTGGCACACTTCATAGAAAATTCGTAATATCTGTAGCACTGCAACAAAGTGGTCAATAAGTGGTAAAACATCGTGGACATTCCGCATTGGCTACCGAACCATTGAAAAATAAAGTAAAAATGCAATATTCGGACATAGCAGGATTTCATAAAATTAAAAACCTGCCAGTAGGATGTGTTTATAGTGCTGCGAAAA
>JAQFYZ010000152.1:0-64038 GCA_034695085.1 Cylindroiulus punctatus | reverse complement strand
GGAAATTTTTCACTGTCAAAGCAAAATGCTATCCCAGCAGCTCCATCCCCAATCCTCTTTCATCCACACTCATCCTAACTTTAACTTAGGAATATCCTATATGATGTGTTGAGTGAGAAACAGTGGATTGGTGGCAGTCAGGGTGATATGATTCTCAAAGAATTGAAATACTTGTGTTCAAAATCTGATGTTAAAACATGTTTCAAGGCTTATTTCAAGAAAAAGGAACGCCTTGATCACTTTTGTAGATTACTTTTGTAGACTACACTACCTGTAGTTGCAAGGTACAATTGTCCAGACATTCTGTGGAGCTTTTTAAATAGTTTTAATTTTTAGCTAGGGCAAAGGATTTTTTGATGATGACGACAAAGAGACTTGTCGTGGAAAATCAGTTAAGTGAATCCCTTATTGCTCAATGGCAAGTGTATGATAAAATTCAGGCTATGGGTGGAATTTCTAAGGTTCAGGATATTCCCAAAGCTATGATTCCTAGGGTCAGAAATTCAAGAGCTATGTATGAAGAATCATTACAAAAGGAAAAACAGGATAAAAATTCTAAATGATGTGAGGATGTCAGTAAAAGGCGTCATGCTGAAGAAGTTGAGTTTGCAGCCTATAAAACTATAAGCTGAGTAACAAAAAGAGCTGGATGATTTTGAATAGCAACTAGCACTTTTCTCAAAATATGATTTATTTGTTTTTCCTCGATATGTTGTTATTGTACAAAAGGAGCTAAGTTGCCTGTGTAACATAAAGCAGTTATGTTGAGGTTGATAATGCTGTTTTTCGTATTGTTTGAAAATTGCTTGATAAAATTTGAAAGCACCAAATAAATAGAACTTTTTACATTTCATTATGACTAAAAATATGTATGCATTATTGAGCAATTTTTGGTCAGGGAAATTTTTGGATTTAGTCAGGGAAAGTCAGGGAGAAGTCAGGGAACTTTGAAATGGAAATTTGGTGGCCACCCTGATTAAGGTGGAGTGGGATAACTCAACATCAACAATAAGATGGGCTGGTTAGTTTGTAGTCGTAGCCTATATTACTACATACGTGTTGTTGCTGAAATGTTGCTCGGTTGCAATGTGAGGAAATGCTATTTTATCTTTTGTAAAATTTGATTTGTGTGGGATACAACGTTGTTCCAGCGAGCTACGTGAAATTCGGTGATTTCATCGAAATTAATGTAGGTGGTGGTGAGGTAGTTGATTTATGGGTAGCGACAGTTAACACGAAATGACGCGTGTTGCATGCGTGCAATTTCTACGACCAACAAAACTGACATTTGTGAGTGAAAATTGTTGGCTACGGATTTTACTGACGATCGGTGGTAACCAAAAACCAGAAATTGCAGAAGTGCTGAATCTTGTTCGTGCGTCAACTTAACATGTAACTCTTCCCTCTGGCTGACGGCTGACAACGTGTTTTCCGGAGTTTTGGTAGTCGTAAGCCACTGCATTGGTTTACTTTTTGTCCAATGTGTTTAACGGATTTATCGTGCTAGACAAGATTTTTTTCCTCTTATAATGATGCCACCCTAATGTCACCCCTGTTATCCAAAGGTGGGCAATCACGCATGACTCGCACGTTGTGTGTGATTGCCCACTCCACAGAATCTAGGCGAGATGCACAGGGGCCCTCTATGCAAACTTTCAATGACATCTTCGCGCTACTGAGCTAAATTGACGTGTTTTTTCTGGCATGAAGCAAATTAAGATCACCGATTACGTGATAATGCGTTCCAACAAAAGTTAACCCAAGGCTGGCCATTTTCTGATCTGGAAAACAAATCTAAACCCACATGGCTATTCCTGGAATTGAGATTATTTTTGTTTTGCTCGCGGTATATTATAGCATAAAAAATCACTATAAGTTGACCTTGCGTGCAACACATGACCAGGGGAACATGTGGCGTTTTCACGAATTTCTGGGAATCGGTTGGGTCTTTGTTTACTCGGAATGAATGTGCATGAACCAAATGTTCGATTTTCGTTCTGCTTTATGGTTGAATCGATTCGCTTCGGGGCCATGTTTGGGGGTGTGAAAAATAGCGGGCAAAATGGATTAAAACGTGGCTTACGGTTCTCGATGAAATACGTTCGTTAAACTCGCTTTTAAAGTCGTTTGGAGGCTCGGGGTGGGGGCAGATCCTTTTATTGAATCGGGCTAAGCTATGTAGCATTGTAGTTCGATGAAAGTCAACTAAAGGACATTCGAAGAAACGAGTAAACAATTTCAAGTAGACGGAACACTTGTTTGCAAGGCCGAGCCTCGATCCTTTTAATTTTTGGCCCTGCTGAATTGCTTACACTCGCTGAAGTCTTGCTGAAAATCAGCAATAAACACGTGTAACATGTGTGGCGAAAAGCATGGCAAAAAAATCCGCCATATTTGAAATTTATTAAACGAAAAATGTTTTCGAATTTCTGTTTAAGAAACCTAGTTTTGTCGATGTACACGTATGTCGAAACGAATTTTATTTAAAACAATGAAAACTTTCGATGTTAATACATGCATGCACTTGCTAAACCCAACTCATTCTGAACAATTTGAATGTGGACTTACAATATATGCGCAGTAAACCATTGATGTATGCGCGTATTTGTGTGTAGGCACGAGGGATAAACGTTCACGAAATTACTTTTGTGTTAGAAACATCTCTGGATTTGTTTATTCATCAGGGAAATTTAAGTTGATATGACTTGGAAATCAGGGAAATAAAAAATGATGTGTGTTGTTTGCACTCATCTTTCAAGATTCCAGCCCTAGCATTTAGTTGCGGGTACTTGTACTAACGAGTCAACGATAGAAAAGAACATTCAGTAGTTGCCAAATTGAAGTGTTGATAGCAGATAAATATTGCTCGAATCTGACCTCTTCCAACTAGTGCTTTTGCTCGACTGAGTTTTATGGTATGAGCCAAGTGCGTTTAGATACGTGTATGCGCCGTGGCGATTTCCGTTTTTTTATCATCATCAATATGACTGATTTGCCAAGATGATTCATCCCCCTGGTCTGCGTCTTTTGGCAAGTTGATCCTATTAAACAGCACGAAATTCAGTCAGGCGTTTCTGCAACGCAAACAATTCTCTGTGGTGTACACAGTTTGAAATGCATGGAGAGCCTGACGTGGGTTGAAACACGTCAGCACATTTCGCCTAACGAGTAGTTATTCAAATATTCAAGGTCACGTCGGATGCTAGTTTTTAATCCCAAAACATTCATTTGGTTCTAATGCACTGATTACGATAATTTTAGTCGTCAAATGCTCTGGAAGTCCGGGGCAATGTTGATGCTGAATATGAATAAATTTGTTACTTTGTCATTTGTTTAGTGGGTATCATCTTATTCGAAAAATCATATCCGTACCACACTTCATGTTCGTTTCTAACTGCCACAAATCTTAAGACGTGTCGTCCATCTTGCGTTACACATTCACATATTATGTTACAATGTCAGCTTATTATAGATGCCATAAATTGAACCTTGGCAGTTAACGTCAAAATGATGTACACGCACATTTTAAGGGTCAGTGTTACAGGGTGTGTTTATGAATGTTATCTATCAGTCAAAGGTCGTGCATCTGCTTACAGAATTAAACGTCTTGTAACATGATGTTTCACACATTCGAACATTGATGTTTTGCTCTATTGAAATATGAATTATTATTAAACGGGTGGGATTTCTGTCATTCAAAACTAGTGCAAACCTCTTTTTCTTCAAGTCGATGTTGATTTTCTGAATTTTTTTCCAGTTGGGTCTGAATTTTCTCAAGTCGATTTCCTGCCAAGCCAGCACCATAGACAATGTTGCCTCCAGAAAGTTCCGAAGTCCTGTGGATTCTCATTGTTGCCTTCATCGTTGCCTTTCTCTTGGCCTTTGGTCTTGGGGCCAATGACGTAGCCAACTCTTTTGGCACTTCCGTCGGATCCAAAGTCTTGTCTCTAAGACAAGCTTGCATCTTAGCCACCATATTTGAGATTGCTGGAGCTGTTCTTGTAGGTGAGTGATCAGTAATTGGAATGAAATCTTTGCTCGCATTGTGACATACCTAGTGTAGGTGCAGCCTTTAAATACATTTAATATAAGAATCTTGTTTCCATCTTGCATGCACACCTGTCCTTATTCACATTGTCTTGATTTGAACATGAGCAGAGGGGTGGGTTGATGAATGACAGGTGACAAATTTTGTAGCAACTTTGACAAGTGATGTAAACGCACATCTTATTATCATGGGTTAGGGGAGCTTAAGTTGCAGGAGAACCTTAACTTGACTCAAGGTAGACTTGACTTGAGTAAACTTGAAGTCAAGTCAAGGTAGGCAAAGTCTACAAAACCTTAAACTTCATTGCACAATTAATGTCAAGTTTTCCATTGAATTAATGGTTAATTGCCTTGTTTGTTGCACCGATTTAACCTCAATTTTGAAACTGTAAGCAGCCTTCATGCCAGATAATAAATTCTTGTATACGGATCACTAATTATTACACAAGGCTAGCGAGTGGAGGTATTCAACCTTTATATATACAGTTATCACTCCATGCCTAGTTTCATTATGCTGGTCAAATGAACAACACCATCTCTGACTGTCACTTTCATAGTTTATGATCAATGTGCAAGATAAGTTTGGAATTTTAAAGTACCGTAAACAACATGACATTAATAATCGGCACTAATAATTTCCTGGGTGACAAACTCGAGTTTGGATGCAGTGAAGGGTAAATTTTGTAACTACTTGATAATGGGGTTGTTTTTCTGGTCCTATTTGTACGAGCATCAAAGCGACACAGCCGCATTGATATTTTCGTCGAAAGTAGTTTATTGCCACCTTTGAGCAGCTGAAAACTGAGGGAGTGACCTTCTCTGACTATATTTATTTCTTAATAATTTACTGCTTCATTTAGTGTGTTTCTCGAAAGAGTTATTTTAGACTTGGGGTTTTTGGGTCATGTAGCTTTTATGGAAATGCTAGCCAGATTTTTTTAAAGCTTTGTGCGAACATTTCAAAGCTGGCTTTTCAAGCAGTCATTTTTGCCATTTTAAAAATGACAATGATTTTGATAAATCAGTTATAATAACGTGCATGTGTATATAGCGTGGAATGATGTTTAGCATGTAAAATTTATTCTCGCCTTGAATGGGCGAACAGGCTTCTGGCAATTGCGTTATTTACAACTTAGTGGCTTGACCTTGTTCTCCAAATTTTGACAATTAGCAAGCGACTTAAAACTTAAGCATCTTATCGCCGTTTCATCTGTTTACTATTAAAAAGACGTAATTTGAACTTGTTTTCTCTTCTTGTTGATTAGGTTATAAGGTATCCGATACTATAAGAAAAGGAATAATTGATCTGGCAATATACCAAAATGATGAAAAGGAACTAATGCTGGGCAATCTATCTGCTCTCGTGGGTAAGATTTAAAACAATAGTTTTAGTGCGATGCCGAGCAATCGCTTCGATCATCCATTTCATTTCAATTGAATTTCCTTAAATAATGCGTTTTCAACGTATTTGGAATTATGTAGTAAATTTATTGCACGAATATGTATTCATCGCTGCAGGGGCAGAACTTGCTCAAAAGTTTTTTTATTACCTTATCTGCGAACATTGAATTATGCAATTGTCATGCTGTTTTGATGCCTATAACTTGATTCGTTCCAAGACACTTTCTTATGCTTTTATTTCAATTTCTTTAGGTTGTGCCATTTGGCTTTTAGGTGCTACCTTTTTGAAACTGCCAGTTTCTGGAACGCACAGCATTGTTGGGGCCACAATAGGGTTTTCATTGGTTCTTCATGGTGGTGATGGAATTCAATGGGCGACTCTCATCAAAATCAGTGAGTTGTCTTTGAAGACATTGACAGTACCAGAACTCACCAAGTACAACTGGATATGATTGTTTTCTGATGTTTTCAGTTGTTTCCTGGTTTGTGTCGCCGTTGATGTCTGGGATCATTTCAGGGCTACTTTTTGTTCTCATTCGCAAGTTCATTTTGAACAAGGTGAGAGTTGAGTCAAAAACTATCCCAGTGTTTTGGAGGACAAATTATACATAATGACTTCAATTCATATTTTGTCCTTAATTCCCAATATGAGATTTAATTTTTTCAAATATTTACTAACAAGAAAGTGTGCATTTATTAACTTTTAATTGAAAAATGTTTATCTTTAATTTCCTCTTTTGTCTTGCTGCATTAACATCAAAATTACGAAATATTTTATTTGTTATAGGAAAAACCCCTGGAACCAGGTCTGCGATCTCTGCCATTCTTCTATGGCCTCACGTTATTTGTAAACGTCTTCTCTGTGGTCCATGATGGATCTTCGTGTGAGTTAACCATAAATATTTCACTTAACATAAGATATTGATGGAATTATAAATACGATTTTTATTTTACTACCAAAAAAAATCCCTATTTTACATGTCGTGTACCTGTAAAGGCATGAACAGTCACTTGTTTGAGGTTTATGAATAGCGAAACCTGATGGTTTTTTGGAAAATATTTCAGTGTTGAGCTTCGATAAAATTCCATGGTGGGGTGCAGTTATCTGTGCTACAGCTGTTGGTGTGATTTCGGCCTTGGTTGTTTATTGTTTGGTTGTTCCATGGATGCGCCGAAAAATTTTGGGTAAGCAGCTCATCAATATTTTATCAGTGCAGTGTGGTTGTATTGAGCATACAAATAACAATGGGATGAATTATAGGTGATCTTGCTCAGCAAAACAAGATGGTGAGCTTCACTGTTGAAACTCCACGCGCTGGTAAATAAATGCAGGATTTTTCAATTGCAATAACTTATGAAAAATACATTCTAATGCGATATGATCTTTTGTCAGGTACGCCGTTTGAATCTAGTCCTGAGGAGTCGAAGGCTATTTCCTTGGAGGATATTAGCGCTTTGAAAGAAAACGAGAAAAATGAAAATGAGTTCAATTCTACTGCTACTACGTACCATTTTCCAACAACTCTCGATACCGTGATTGACGTGAACAATCAAAAACAGGAAAATGGTAACTTTAAGCTCATCCCGGACTCATTCAAGAACAGCTTCGCCCTAAAGGTAAGCCTGAATGTTTCGAATGTAATACCCATAGGTCTTGTGGTTTCTCCACTGCATTTCTGTTCCTTTATGTTACTATTATTCTTTAATCCTTGCCATTTTATACCCTCCCGCCTTGATCAACTATTCTTAAAATTCTGCTTCTAATCTTTGATTTTTCTTGGTGTTCGAAAATTACAATTGGTACCATATGTTACCCACCATAAGTACTTGATTCTTCAAAAATCTTTCTATGGTGCCTTTTGTATTTTTTCGGACCCTTTATAGACTGTATGAAGCTCTGTGATCTCAATTGTCAATTTCTGAGTTAAGTTTTGAACAATCAGTTCTGCACTCGATCGAGTCTTCAAACGCTTTGTTCAAATTTTATTCCATTGTGGATTATCATTTTGACAAAGATCACATGGCTCGTACAGTCTCGATCGCCACTATTTTGAATTTTGTATTTTTGCCTTAGGGCTTGTCACAGGTAAGGACGTTGTCAGAGGCATTTTTGGGGGGTCGATTTCTGCTTAAGTGTACAATGTTGTTAATTCATGATTTCCAGGACTCCTCAGTGCCACAGTGTGACACATATTTGAGGGCATATGGTGCCGCAGTGGTGACACCTGACGCCACTGGGTTGCATGATCTGACCAGTCCCGATAGCGACGCGTCGTTGGGTGGGTAAAATGTGTGCGATTCTCAATCCACTCCAGGTGTGGGTGATTTACCCATCCACACGTGTGGTGACCAATTGCTCACCAACACAATTTCAATGTGTTTGTTTACTATGCTCGTGGTTTGGCGATATGCGCCCTTCATGCGGGGCAATGCATTGAGCGCGGGTCTAATGCCTTCCCTCGGTGTTGGGTGGCGGTTTAGGATCAGCGAATGTTAGTTTTAGTCATAGTAGATTTTAAGGAAATAACATGCTATATTAGTTACACGCTCATTTAGAAATAGGTTATTTAACTAATTTTTCCAAACATCTTGCATTTAGTGAGATAAAATGATTTCGATTGTAATCATATTGATTCTGATTGGCATATCCAGGAAAACTAATCTCAATATAGGAAATTATATTTGATGCTGGATTTCCCGATAGCCTCTCTTTAATTTCTTTAAAAGTGGTATTCAGGGATTTTGGAGTGTCTTTAATTTGGCTGAGCGCAGCTTGGTAGGTTAAGTAATAAGATTCTGCTAGCTGTAAGGTGTTGGTATAGAGCACTATGTGAAATTAAAAATCTTTGTAAGCATTCTTGGCAGAAAATTAATTCAGCGAGGTAAATTGAGCTTAATTTTGGCGGTGATTAATGGCTTGGTTTACTTTTTCAAATTTGCAAACATTTATAATTATCTCAAATATCAGCCTGGATAATTGCTTAACTTGTAAGAATATGCCTAGCTTATGCAATTAAAATCTTAGAACTGCCACACGATTCGTGGAATGTTCCGTTTATAAAGAATTGCAGGCAAACCTTTTCGAAAGACGGCGTAAATTCGCTCATGAATCGAAAATGTTCGAAAAGAGAGAAATACATACGAAAAAGCTTCTGACATACAAATAAATTTCAAAAAAGCCAATCCGTGCTTGTGTCAATCTATTTTTTTTTTTGGTCACAATTGTCATGTAAGCTGCTATTGGAACAATAACTTCCTTGTCAAATGGATTGGTTTGCCTCTTTCTTTCTGTACTGCATCCATACCATAATTGTGATTTGAGTCGCCTAGTCAATACAACCACTGTAGTGTAGTCATTTTTATTACCTTAGGTCTACGCTACAACAATTCAGCCGCACCGTTGTTCGGTAGCCACGCTCCTAAGGACGATGCAGTTGCAAATCTGGTAAAATTTGATTGCAATGTTCCGTTGTCTCCCCACTCGGCACATTTTGCTGCGCACTGCACGATCCGATTAGGCACATTATCCCATTTGCATGCACCAGTCCACACTTGTTACTTTGCATGCTGCTGCTTATATCTATGATACTCCACTGCATAAAGGATGATGAATCCATTATCCTCATGCAGTTATTCCCTGACTAGCAATTTATATGTTCACCCCTACAGTGAGCTCTTTTACAACACCTCAAGAGGTAATCGTGTTACTGCTCTAGGTAACTTAATTAAAACGAGAGCGTTTTTAATAAGCAAAGATTACCGTGCTAATACGATAGCTGTGAATCTTCGCCTAGAATACTTTTATAAAGTGCTAAGTGCAACATCTTTTGCTAAACAATCTTGTCTCAACTTCTACCACTCGAGCATTGAAATGCATTCTATCGTGTTTAAGCATGTTTCTGCTAACTAGAAATTTTTATTCGTGTTGCATTTTTGTTTTATTTTTATTCATTTACAGGTTGAACGATTTACATGTACTGTGTTGACACCCTTTTTACGTTTTTGTTATTAACAATTATTGTCGCTTTTGTTCAATACTTCTTTATTAGTTATTTTATTTCTTTTAATTGCTTTTTACGAGGAAGTATCTTGTGCACCTTTCTGCTGAATTCCCCTTGCATTGTTGCTTAAAAATATTCCAAGATGCGATTGGTTACCTGGCTCTTTTGAGATGCATTTACTGGACCTAAATTTTCGCCCATCAAAATGGTCTTACAAGTACTGCTTCATACTCCCTATTAACGTGATTTTTTGTTGTCAATTTCAGGGTGAACCCGATGAGAATTCTGATGAAAAAATTGTTGAGAACGATAAGCCAGAAACAGCCAGGTTGTTCACGTTCTTGCAAGTTCTCACTGCCAGTTTTGGTTCATTTGCTCATGGAGGAAACGATGTCAGGTAAACTAGAATTATTCCAAGAAATGTGTTTCGAATTTCAATGCTGCTATAAATCATCTAATTTCTGAAGATTCTAAAGTGTTTTCATTTTTTTCCTTAGTAATGCCATAGGTCCACTTATAGCCGTTTGGATGGTTTACTATGAGGGAAATGTCAAGCAAGAAGCCGAAACGCCCATTGGTATCTTGTTCTATGGTGGTTTTGGTATTGCTGTTGGTTTGTGGATCTGGGGCAGGAGAGTCATGAAGACGATAGGAGAAGATTTAACTAAGATCACTCCATCCAGGTAACTTGATTCAATGTTCGTTATAAATACTACGTGTTGATGTGGAATTTTAAATAGCAAATGCTTGTGCAACTGCATTTCTCGGTTATTCTAAATGCCCTTTTCCTCGCATGTACGCTTGCACTCAGGGAAATAGTATTGCAATTGCAAGGAATTTAACACTGAAGTTATTTTCCAGCGGTTTCAGTATTGAGCTGGGATCTGCTTCAACGGTACTCTTGGCTTCCAAAATCGGCATCCCTGTGAGCACCACTCACTGCAAAGTTGGTTCTGTAGTGTGTGTGGGCTGGATACGTTCTCGCCAAGGCGTTGACTGGAAACTATTCCGAAACATTATCTTCGCCTGGCTGGTCACCCTGCCAGTGTCCGGAGGTTTGGCCGCCGCCCTAATGGCCATATTTCAAGTAACGGTCTTATAGCCTTCTAGCTGTCGTTTTATCTGCTCTAAGGAAGACTGCAGCTAACTGCTACTAGCGCCGATGGCACTTATCCATTTTACTGCATAAAGAGAACTGAAAATATCCGCATCTATATAGAAGTATATAGCATTCAGTGCAAATTGGATAGAAAATTTTCTAAACGAAAACGACTGGACTGGGACCCTTTTCTTCGCCGCCTCCTTACTGCCTTATTTCTTCAACGACCAAGGGAATCAAAGACGTAGAAATGCGACGGGAACACTTGGTTGTTTTTCACACTTCATTGCGGGAATGAAATGTACCAAAGTGAAGCGAAGTTGTGTGCCGAAATGCTGCGCCTGGCAAAATTGTTACCCGATATTTGACCGTCTCTAATATCGGAGTAATGGAATTGCTACTTTGACAGCAGTTTCTTGTATAATATGTTGCGAATGTGATGGGCAGACGATGAGCTGATTTGAGAAAAAGTGCCACATTTTTCGAGTTTTCATACCTTCAAATTATTACTTTGATCATAATACATCTTTCATTTGTAACCACTTAATCTGAAACTCGATCAGCGTTGCCACTCCTGTAAGCAGGAAAAGCGTTAAATTCAATACTAATTTAATAAGTTAACTCATTTCTGCAACATCGTCAGCATAATAATAAAAGACGATTTAAGACACTTTGCACTGCACATGCTTAAGTGCCTTGGTGAACATCAAACGAAATATTCATTGCAACAATAAAGTGTTAATGTTAAAAAAAATCTGATTTTGCGGACAAAATGGTTAGTTTTCCAAAATAGTTGCCAAGACACTAGTTTATGTTAAATGCACTTGATAGGTCATGTTGTGTCTTTGGAGGAAATTCAATTTTCTTTCGAAATTGTATCACACTTTGCAAAAAGTCCCAAAAGAAAGAATACCATAGCATAAAATGACGCTTGATGCTTTTCAAAAATGCATAAAGTGGTTTGGCGCATGGTTTTTCAATTAATGTTGCGCTTGCTGCGGATCTTTAGCCGGCTCTGTAGTGGGTCCTCTTTTTCTAAAACCAAAAATGATCGATATTGGCTCATGCAGGTTGAGCCAGAAAGACCTGATGAATTTCAGTTTCAAATTTCTCCAGAGCTGTTATGGCGAGAGCTATAATGATTAGTGCAGTGTTAAATACATCAAACACCATTTCAGTAGCCATGGATCATTGGACTGAATGGCGTCACATGCAAAGTGACATGGCCAATGTGCAGTTCCAACAAAATGGACTTGGCTGTTTTTGTGGCAATTGAATTTAGGCCAAGGGCAAGATGCCACACAACAGCCATTGTAATAGAATTTGATGAATTGAGTGCCCTACCAATTAGTACTTTATCCTAATGGTGTCTGAGAAATGCGAAATGGAAATCAGTCAGGTGTTTTTGGCCCAGTCTGTATGTAATTTTTTGTCATTGCTTTCTGGAAGAATTGCAGTATCTCTTTGTCAGAACCAATCAAATGAAAATTTTGGCTTTCCTACTAAAAAATCGCCTAAAAAAGGCTGCATGGAAAAACTCAGTTTCAGTTTTAAGCAGCGATTGTAATTTTTGGCTTCTGTGCAATTTTCTGTACTACGTATCCACGAGCAAAGTTAAATATTGAGCTAACGTTAGTACTTGGATCACCATCGATATACTTTAAATAGCCCTCTTTCATAGCGTAGTAAGCTATGTCCAATTATTTCACGTATAACTAAGATATTATTTTTGTAGCATAGCATAAGTTACACATATTCATTGATTCTATAATGAATAATAAATCAATCGACTTTTATATTTCTTGCGCTGTCACAGTGCATTTTGTATATGAACAAAATATACAGATTTGCTTGACCGCACAAGCCTTATTGTTACAAACAAGCAAATAAACCGATCACTTTTTATAAAAAATGTCGTTCTCATTTCTTACTCACTTTTACACGTACCTAAGTTTGTGAAGATGTGGAAATCATGCTGCTGCTTTCAGATGCACTGTGACATGGATTGATGGTTGCTTTCGATACAACTTATTGTATTTTGACTACCAAAATGCAGGAACTCCACACAAGCCAATTTTAAATAGAACTGCTGGCATTTTAATAACATGAAATACTTTTCAACAATGTAAAATACAAGAACCCGGTAATAAGTGTGAAACGAGCTTTGTTTGTGTTAACTTAAATTTCCCCTCTAAGGTGGCCATTATGTTTCCGGAGAAGGGGATGGGGCACGTGAAGTGCGAATTTGCCGCGAACATTTTGCCGCCAACTCCTCATACGTTCCTCCGTGTAGAAAGCATACCAACACAACGGTCATGTTATCGCAGCCAAGACCCCCCATCTGACAATCAGGAGCTAAGCAGTTTGTCATTAACTGCTCGCAAATCTATACGAGTTTTGTGATAAATATGCATTAGCAATAGAATTCATCACACATTTACCAATCATAACTTGTGAGATGCAAAAGACTAAGATGTCTATCCTACCGTTTCTGGTTCCATTTTTTCAGCAATGCGACACCTGACATATTCCACCACCTCTTCGTTGTTCATTACGTCCCATACCCCATCGCAGGCTACCACGATAAATTCATGGTCAGTAGTTATATCTTTCACCACAACATCTGGGTAGGCTAAGAACAAATAGAAAGATTTAGCTGCACAGTTCAAATGAGGAAACATGAAGAATACTCAAGTTGTACTTGCCAGTTACTATCTGTTCCTCTGGTCTCTTTTTCTCGTTTTTCTTAAAAACAAAATCCCCAAGAGCTCTGGATAAGGCTAAGTTTCCTGTTAATCAGCAGACAAATTATTAAAGGAGCGCTGTCATGTGATGTACTGCATAAAACTCAGCCAGCAGGTTGCCTACCATTCACTCTATTCATCTCCACCCAACCACCTCCAGCTTTTATCCGTTCAGTTTCTGCTTCCACGTAAGGCTTGTGATCAAATGATAACTGCTCTACTCGGCCGTGGACACACGCTACTGAACGAGAATCCCCAACATTACCCTGCAATGTAAATGTTTTTGGAAAGTGAGCCTTTAGCAGGGGCACTAGTTATTACTTGGAGATGTTCAACAATCCTGGTGGCAAACAAGTGATCAACTGAAAACTAATTCTTCGCTTACACAGTAAATTTTCCCATCCTTTAGTAATACTATTACAGCTGTGGAGCCAACCAACTCGTCTCTAATCGTGTCATCTTGTCTCATGTCATCGTCAATTTCCAAAAACCCTTGTTTAATGGCTTCAACTATGTTCCCCCTTTTGTAGGCAGGGTGATTGACGATTTTCTTATGAACGTGTAATCCAGCATAATGGGCCACTGTAGCACCTAGTCAGAGTAAGTAAGAATTGCCAAAAAAAACTTGAGATAGCATCAAACAAAAAGCAAAAAACGCCACATAGTGAAAAGCTAATGGTTTTGAAGTTTAATTTTATTCAAATACCACATAAAAATGAGCATAAAATGTTTACCCCCGTGCCCATCATAAACAGCGAAGAATGCAGCATCCTTGTCATCTGGCAATGATAGAATCGTTGTGTGGGCGTCTTCCATGTCTAAGTTAATATGTTAAGGAAACATGCAAGTAAAATTGAACCAAGTGGCACGGTGTTATCCGATGCAACTAATAAGGATACCGACTCGCCATCCCTGCATGCAAGATGATCCCACTTTGACATAACTGTTTGAACAACTTGATGACTCCTTTGAGGTGACGGGTTCAGTTAGTGTCTGACCCATGTAAGGTGGTGCACAACAGCAAGGTGATCTACAAGAAATGGCTCAGATGGTAAAACCTGCTACGGCATTGTTTTACAGTAGTAACACCTGAAGCAATGGCAAGACTTAAAAAGTCTGCGTGCTTTGAAGTTGAAAGGAAATTCCAAAAAATTTTTCTCCTAAAAATATGAAATACACCTACTGCGACAACATTTAGCTGGGTATGTGACCTACTATGAGCTTACATTTGCATCTCAACAAACTTGAATCTATGCTTGAATAGACTTTCGAGTGTAACCTTGGACTAGTCGCAGCTTTGAATTTCTGTACAGGGTAATTAGTAAGCCAGAATATACACAGTATATATACATGTAAATGATCAGCGATAATATTATTGAATCACATGACTACCTAAAAATTGTTACTCCGAATAATTTTCATAAACCTTTACGGGCTGATAGGTGCCATTGCAAAGTGTGATTGAGACGTGCGTGTTTATATGAGCACGTTTCGTTAGGTATGCCCAGTCATGTGATTCAATGCACCCACATTGAAAAATTTGCCATTTGGAAATCGAAAATTTCAAAAATTATAACGCGGAAGTAATGAAGAATCATTACGTTTGTCATAATAACACAAATCACCTACCAGATAGATAAGAAATTAAGTGGATAAACGAAAGTACATTGAGACTGAAAACGCAATTCCCACAACATGTAAATGTAACGAATAGTAGCAATTCTTAACTAGATTCACAAACAGAACTGAACCAAATCGCCATTAGAAAAATAATTCTGACGTCATGGTGATACTACTGTCTGGTTAGTACGGTATTTTAGGGGGAGTCAATCGAAAGCCCTAGGTATATAGGCGCGTGCAGCTGCCTTTCATCACTTCTCTTTTATATTCATTGGAAAATCATTTAATCCTAAAGGATACATGATGCAGTAATTAATATTGATTCTATCATATCTTATTGACCTTCCATATTAGAAGCAATCGGTTTTGAAATATTGAAAAATGCATTCAACAACTGTGGGAGGATGGCCGACCCATGATGCAATGCTGGAAAAGATATTTTGGATTTTCCCAATACGTTCAAGTGAAATCTTAATTATAGTAAATTGTAAATAACGCAATTTTCAAAATAACAATCATTTATTTCAAATATTGTTTCGGTCTTCATAATTTAACTCTTGAGTTTCCAACGAAATGAGGTTCCAATATTTCAGTTTTCCAGCTGGCAGCATTGCTAGAGCATGACAGGAAGCCATGAGCACGGGCATTAGGCCTAACCGGAAGGCGTAACTATGGACGCATTTATGGTGTGGAGTAGCTTATTTTTTCGAGGTTCATTCTCATCTAAATTAAAGTTAATTAGCGTCTAAACGCAGTCGGCGAATGTAATCAGTATTTTCTTAGTCCAATGGTCATTCGAACAAAGTGCAAGGTTTCGTAAATTTGTCCACATGCTAAAGTTCTTTCAACCTATTTGACGCGCGCGCTTCGCCTAAAAAAACCAAAATTCTTTGGCTTTCATCACTTATTAGTAGAGTTGGTTTTGAGCATATTGCACCTTTAATTGCACGCTTTGCTGTTTTATAGACGCATTTAAAATGCCAAATATCAAGGTTTTTAGTGGGACATCCCATCCCGATCTAGCTCAAAAGATAGTTGAAAGGTTAGGCATTGATTTAGGGAAAGTTGTCACCAAGAAATTCAGCAATTTAGAAACATGGTAAGTCTTGCACTTCAATTGTCTTTGTCACGCATTTTAACATTATGCTTGCCGTATATCTTTCCAATGGCTGGTAGCCTATAGCATGAATATATTGAAGGCTAATTTCACCAAACGAAACGCATTTGTTTGGTAAATAAATGCTTTCTCAGGTTTAGTGCTGGAAAGCAATGAATTTTACCGCTTGTGTGTACGTACATGTCTATTATTTTGAAACTGGTGTAAATTTTGTAATCCTTAATTTGCCGTTAAACATAATTATGTAACAGGTGAAATACCATAATTGTAACTATGGTAACAGGTGAGAATACTCATAGTCGAGATAAGAAGGGCGAATTTTAACTGCAGAATATGTAGAGAAAGAAAACATACGAATCCACATGCTTTTAGTGGTTTTACACTTGCGTCGCATTCGAAAAAACCAGGTTCGATTCCTGGGTTTAATAGGCGTCCTGTTTGTTTTCGTGGTTTCTCACAATTTATGCAGCCACGCCTGACCTAATATCCCTGCAATTCCCTGTATTGGGTATAATTATCCGCCACCAAATTGCATTAACTGACTGTTGTGTAATATATATACCAGTGATCTGGTAACATGTAGATCTAGTAAACATCTAAACAATAATTCCCTGATTTATCGAAATTTATTAGTATTGTTCTGTGCTTTCTCCAGACTAGTTGCATTTATATATGTTCTGGATCTGCAATTTCCCCAAAATTGGTTCTACAGTAGATTACAAAATATCCGTTCCAGTTCTAACCAATTTCAAACATTTTTCACCAAAAAACAAACTGCAGTCCTAGATGTTAGGAATGTTGACCTTTGAGATCTGGGGTTAAGAATATAGTAGCATGGAAGGAGATTTGGACATTCTGCATTTTGTGTGCTATATCCTGATTAATAATGCATCGATCTGGTTTAATAATATTTTTTTTGTTGCAGTGTTGAAATTGGTGAATCGGTGAGAGGTGAAGATGTGTATATTGTACAGAGTGGATGTGGGGAGGTGAACGACAATTTGATGGAGTTGCTAATCATGATAAATGCCTGCAAAATTGCCTCTGCAAGCCGGGTAACAGCCGTTATTCCGTGCTTTCCGTATGCCAGGCAAGATAAAAAGGACAAGGTGAGAGGCGAGGCATGTACCTTCCCAATTCTGTCTTACTCTCAATATTCATATGATTTTTTTATAAGCATAAAAACAAGATGGTTGAGGTAATATACTCTCATCACGTTATGGATTGCACAACCTACGCTTCTAAATTCCGATGGTATCGGAATCTAATTGGGGGTTTAGTGAGCGTTAAGAAAATGTATGCCATACATATTTGGTATTGGCAACGCCACCTGTTAAGTATGTTTGGATATTTGGCTTAATGTTTTCGTGGAACCAGTAATGTGCCTCGCTGAAATGTCTGCATGATAAATGTTGTATTGCTTTCTCCTTCCTACTTGGACAGGCAATTTAAAATTGATATAACATGCACTAACTAGACCAAATGAAGATTTTATAAGCCTGTTGTGGATGAAAAATTGCGTGAAGTTCTGTCGCAACTGTTTCATTTGAGTTGCCCCTTTTCTAATTATACCATTGATGCAATGCAATGTTATTGAAGTATGTTGTCAGTTCGTCAAATTGGCTGTAAAGACGTCAATGGTGACTATTTTATTTCACTTCATTAAATTATGAAATCTATCCCAATGTAAGACAACAACATGGGCAAAGTTTGTCTGCGAAATAAAAACGTTGTTGGAAGAAATTGCATTTTTCAGCCACGTAATTTGTGCTTGAATTGGTTTTGACCAGTTCAAATGTTCAATATCCTTGAACACGCAGTATCGGCTGCCCTTTGTTGGTTTTTGTTTATGTCTATGTTGAAATTTGGCGACTAACTATATCAAATAGTAATTGCATTTTAAAAATTGAATTGTCTGATCCTAAAGAATAAATCTGTTGGCTTTTCTGGGATATTTTAAAAATTTGATGATGTCAGGAGTTCTTACGGATATAATGCAATGAGGTAGTCATTAACTAATGCATATGGTCAGTTTTTTTCAAAAAGTCTTCATTAAATTTACATCTTGAGACCTAATAATTAACTGTTATTTTTTAAATCTATACCTAGTACTGTCCTATTTACCGATACAGCATATTTTGGCCAATTTATACCGATTTGTTGCAGTTTGGAAGGCTTAATTTAAAATGCCGGTCTTGTATTATCTCTATCACTACCGTGTTTCCACAAATATAAGACTGGGTCTGATATTCTTTTTTGCTCCAAATTGAGCGCTAGGCATTATTTTCGGGAGCTGTCTTATTTGTTTTCATGTACAAAAATTAAAATCTTTCCTGTCAGACATCCATTCACAAATGATGTCTTCCAGCTCAGGAAATCAACCTGTCTGGGGGTCAAAATGTTGTTCCCTTTAAATATGCCCCAACCAAAAATATCCATGTGGCAACAAAAATTATGACAATTAAAACAATGATGATTCACACAGAAATACGACGGAAAATTGCAATTTCTGCCGTATTCCGCATGGACGACAGCAGACGAACTAAAGGCGTCTGTCTGGCTATCGATTTGAACTACATGTAGGTCTTATTTTCAGAGTAGGGCTTATATTGGGATCATTTTGAAAAATCGTGCTAGGTTTTATTTTCATGGAAATACAGCAGTGCCTATCTTTATTATACATTAGCATATTTAACAGTGTACCAGATGATCTGTCGACCCCCAGTTACCCAATCATTGGCATCAATGAAAAGATTCTAAAGTATTAAGTCTTTAATTGATGGGTCATTTTTCATAAAGTGAAAGATGACATGGCTACAGGTTCAATGTCAATTTGTGTTATAAGACTTGACGACAATATGTCGTTTGGCAGCTTGCTCGGTTTGATATTATGCATGTAGCTTGCTTAGATCGAGGGTGATTCCATTGAGAGCTGGGTAGTTTCTTTATTGGCGCTACCCTAGGACATATTGAGTATCACAAATAGAACCCATACTGATGCACCTGACATTGTCATAACGCATGCACTATTATATATCTCTGCACAGGCCATAGCATATATCCAGGTCAATGGTTGACTTTGGCTTAATCAAGGTCTTTGTTCAATGCCAACTACTGAAAATAAAGGCAACAGGTCTATTATAGCTTTCCCGTTTTTAAAACGGGTCTAATGGTATCATTTGGATGTTTTGTTTCTAATCAATAGCGTTCTGTCTCTACACAGTTTACCTGGGATTTAGAAAGTCTAAAAAATAGGTCTCTACACTTTATACAATGTCTAAAAGGAGCATTAGTTACATGTTGAAATGTAGATCAATGCAAATTTGTCGCCAAACCACTGATATAGATGCCAGTACATTATTACACGATTATTCAATATCGGCATACTCAATTTGCATCATAGATTCATCTGCACCTAAATGAAATTTCCAATTTTATATATCTTAATAATTTAAATTATTGAACTGATACATTGACCTGTAACAGACCTGATTATGTATTTTATTTAAGGGAGAAACAACCTGAGTATTAGTTTTCTCCCATTTTTGAGATTAGAAAGTGTTTACGTGCATTCATCGAGGCACAATTTCGTGTTCTAATGCTGATTGTCTCGTTCATGCATCTAATTTAATTTTCGTTCACTTTGAAAAGAAATAGCTTGCCACTCATATCTTCGACATTTGTATCACATGTAAACCACTTAAGCTCTTGTCTTAAAATACTGGTTTAACACTGTAATTTCAGAGTCGTGCACCAATTTCAGCCAAACTGGTTGCCAACATGCTGTCAGTAGCTGGTGCTGACCACATCATCACGATGGACCTGCATGCTTCACAAATTCAGGTTCAGTAGTCAAGGATATCAATTAGTAATATAAGTACGATGAAATCTAACATCAGGGTTGTTTTTAGCAAGCATCCTTGAGTATTATTTAGCACTTGCCATGCAAGGCAAAACTTGGGGAAATAATTTAGAAATTCAATTTGTAATGCCTTAAAAGTCCTTGGAAAACTTTCAAAGGTCTGCATTTTAGAATAAACTCATCAATAAACTCATCAACTCATCAATAATTCATCATTATTGGATTGTGTTTTATAAATGAACACCTTTAACATACAGCTGTAAACCTGACATTCAACATTTACTTCCTTATGCAAAAATTACTTTTTATCTGGTTTCCTCAACTCAGTTTACAATAATTTGTTAATTATTAATTAAAATATTGTTTCATGTTTAGGGTTTCTTCGATATTCCTGTGGATAATTTATACGCAGAACCAGCTGTGTTAAAGTGGATTAAAGAGAACATTCCAGAATGGAGAAATTGCATTATTGTCTCTCCTGATGCTGGAGGAGCAAAACGGTATGTTTTGTTGTCAGTTTGTGAGCAACATGTGTCAGTTTTTTATAAATTCTAACCAAATTAATTCATTTTGTAGAGTGACATCCATAGCTGATCACTTGAACGTCGAGTTTGCTTTGATTCACAAAGAGCGCAAAAAGGCAAATGAGGTGGCTTCTATGGTTCTTGTTGGGGATGTTAAAGATCGAGTGGCGATATTAGTTGATGATATGGCAGATACGTGTGGCACAATTTGTCATGCTGCTGAAAAGTAAGACAATTTCTTATTATTTCCGGTAGAATTGCGAACATATTTCTTTCTTAAGTTTTTTGTCTTTTGATTATGGTTATCAATAATGGTTCCATGCCGACACTTGATTAACATCAGAAAATGAAGATGGCACGATTTGCTTACTCAAATGGTAATATTTTAACAGGTTGCTGGAGGCGGGAGCTACAAGGGTGTACGCCATTTTAACTCATGGAATTTTTTCTGGTCCTGCAATTTCCCGAATCAACAATGCATGCTTCGAAGCAGTAGTAGTGACAAACACAATACCTCAAGAGCACCAAATGAAGGAATGCCCCAAGATTCAAGTAAGTCCCCATATTTTGTTTAATTTTATTTCTTTCAGTTTGGTGGTGGAATTATTCAGGTAATCTCTTGCTTGCATTAATGGTCCTGACTAGGGAATTTGCATCATTGCAACCATTCTAGCATAGTTGCATGTTGTACACAAAGGTTCGAGTGGTGTGCTTTTTCATTGCTGGATTTGATATGAGAAGGCACTAATACGAACCTCCTAAGTTCCTTTTTCACAATGCATGACTGATTTCCATCCACTATGATTTCTTCAGTGATAGTCGCTTCCTTGACTATAGTAAACATGGCCTATGTGGTGTAGTTTAGTATATTGGTGATATGGTTTTCTGATTGACTGCAACATGTGGAGAAAATGGCCCCTTTCCAAAATTTAACAAAAATTTGCCTTAGTTTGAATGCTTTTTATGGAAATGTCATCTTCACGTTCATCATCGCGGTGAATGCATTTTAGGAAAATATCGCTTACAGATATCGGAGTCCCTGGGGATGTACACTCATAATTTCTGTAAATGCTGCATTCACTATTGTCTCATCAATCCCCATACTACCCTGACCTGTTGCTTATTTAATTATATATATTGCAATTCTAATGCATGTGCATATTAATGATTTTAAAGCATGGATATTCTAATGTTGGAAGCTTTAAATCGGTATATTTATTTGCATTTTTAAACATTTGGCTGACTCTGGTTGACTACATTTTTTTGTTCTTAATTTATATGATTGGAAATCCACACAAGTCAATTGTAATTTTTAATGAATTGCTAGGAGCTTGTTTTAATGCATATCTGCCCCAGTGTTCATTTATGCATGTACAGCAGCTTTTAGCACAATGCAATGGCATGAAGTCATTAATATTCATACGCAGTTTTTTGTTTTTGCCTTTTACTATTTATGCATGTAATGTATACTAATTATTCAATGAAAAGATTTCAAGATCAGTAGTACTCCCGAGTGTCATATCAATAGCTTTATTAGTTATTTTTTAACCACAATTCGAAGGTTTGCGTATAAATGTAACAAACCATTGTCAAATAAGTGGTAAACGAACAAGCTGTTGTTGGTTTTGTTCACTAAATTTGTAGTGAGGGAATTTGTGTACTGACCTAAAATCTCGTCATCTGTTTTCCAAAAAAAAAAAACTGTGTTGTAAAATGCAACAAACAGATGTTCTTGCTTGGACTAAACCGTTTTGCTGATCTTTATGCAGGTCACGTTTCAAGTTGCGATTATTTAACGCTTTGTTAGTTGCATTTTACAATATGTCATTTCACCTACTTATTTATTTGCTTTGCTGGATATGTGAATTAACCAATTGAAAAGTGAGAGTAGTGAGCGGGTCCGTATGTATATTTACAGTTGAATGATGTCTCCATGATCTTGGCCGAAGCCATCCGGCGCACACACAATGGTGAATCCATCTCTTATCTCTTTAGCCACGTGCCCATGTAGATATTGTGTATCTGTTGTGTGTGGCCACTCGTGACCTGCCTGCTGCCCATGCTTTCGTACTTCTCCTCCCATCGTCAGGTGCCTTTGGTCAAGTAATTCTGTTTCTATCTGTACGGTACAAACAGTTTACTCGTAAACGTATTATGATTATGACTAAATTTCTTTGGCACTGGCGGTTTCTTCGTCACCCAAAATCAATTAACTTTTGTAATTTACTGATTGCACGGCAGCGACGTTAATTAAATGGCTATTCTGGTTTTTTTTTTTTGCTTATTTTTGCGATAGAAATAGTCCTTACTATCAATTTTGAATTGTCGTTTGCTTGCCTTCCCTCGTATTTTGAAGCCATAATTTGCCACAACTATCGATTTATAAACATCGTTTAAGTGGGTAGTGAAAAGCTTGGGGAGCGATTGTGAGGATACAAGCCATATTATTGTCCGTGTGTGATAGCATTTGGACCCGTTTTATCAGCCTCAGGATATTGCGTTTTCAATAGTACAACATGAATCCTTCTATCTGAAAATAAAAGGATCATTTATATGGGTTATTTGATAATTGCTCTTTTTATTATGCTGAGAAAACTATTTATAGTGATGCCCGGTGCGACTGCAGTATGCTCAAGTACTGTTGGTATTAGGAGAAAAAAACCTTAATTGGTCAGATAAAAATTGATGGCCACTTACTTGGCTCAGAATTAGAATTGCTGCAAATGTTTTGTACTTAAATTAATTTGAGCAATGCGTGTAACAAAGTGCTGCAAAATCGTGATTGGAAATTTTAACTTGTTGTAATTTGTCATCAATTTTTTGTCTAATGCAGCAGGCTTTTATGCAAATTGGCATAAAGAATTACCATACAAATGCGTCGATATGCTTCTGCATAACTTTTCATTTCAAACATTTTAGTAAAAAGATATGTACATACACAGATCAAAGCCTATTGGTTATCAAAATTCTTAATTAACTCTATACAATTTTTGATCTATTGGTTCAATTTCGTTTGTGTGGGTATTTGTAAACAAATCCTCAAATTGTTGGATAACAGGTAACTAACTATACCTTTCTTCAAGAGATGCGGGTTTGAAACTTACGTCTTTCCTAGTGTTTTTCTAGGCAAATGTAGGGCCTAAAAATAACCATACAACATTACTATGTTGCATACCATGCTTTTTGGATACATTTTTAATCTATAAAGAACAAGGTTTGCATGTATTATGAGTTGCAAATTGATCGGCATTTAAATTATGAAAATGGGCAATAATACGACTTGATTGTTTGAATAAATTGCAATTTTGTAGTACAGTGGCACCAAAAAGTATTGGCAATAGTTTTTCATGGATAACGTAGAAAAAGAATGGCAATAAATGAAAACTGAAATATACATTTTGTATACGATGTTTTAGTACAGCTTTTCTCAAATTTTTGAATGAGCAGTATTTAAAAATACACAAAAAAAGAAAAATCTCAAGACAAAAAATATTAGCAAGCAGTTGAATCTCCCATAGAAGAGATATTCAAAGTCGTCTCCAACTAGTCGTCTAGCCTTAATTTTATGGTAGTATATTTTATGTTATGGCCTAACATACTCTCACATGTTTTGCAGTCATGGTATAATCATTAAAATTAAGATTTCCTGCACTATTGCCTTCCACACAGCCCCAAACCAACATCACTGTCACCTCAAAATGCTAACGTCTATAGTGGTATTGCTTTGATACTGTATGGAAGGCAGTAGTGTAGGAAATATTCTTTTTAATGATGATTTCATTACCGCCAGAACATGTAAGAGTATGTTGGGCCATGAAATAATACATAAGTGTCATGAAATTCGACGAGACGACTGGTTTAACAAGTTTGGCTTGTAATTTTCCCTTTTTGTGTTTATTTAAATACCGCTTATTACAACTTTCACAAAATGTATATTTCAGTTGTTATTTATTGCAATGGTTTTCTCCGTTATCCATGAAAAATTCCTTGTCAATCCATCATGGTTGTTAGCAAGCTTTTATAAGCATTATGAATTTAATGTTTCATTTAATTTCCCAGATTGACAAATTGCCTGACCCCTTTTGTACAATTATTGTTGCGCGCCAGCGGCTCCATGTTCCGTATTTGCTTATGAAGATGTAGCATTGTTTATTATCCACGTCTGGCACTTTATTCATAAACTCATCTAAACTTGATGAATTTTACTCTTAAGATGCACTCAAGTTGTGAATAAAATCCATTGGCATATCAGATGGGTGCTGTTTTCCCTTCTCCATGAAGGTCACACTGATATCGAATTCAAAGTTCGTTTTTCAGTCCGACCATTATGGTTGGATGTCATTTGGGGAAAACATTTAGCGCCTAAAAGTTGCAAGCACGAATTTGTGTGGCAGCAGGTAGTGCTTCACTGAGCACAGTCACATACGATTTGCAATGAATCATTTTTGCCCAATCTGTATTGAAAGATATACGAATTGCCTGTCTAGCAGAATGTTGGCAACATGATCATAGTTGTGGTTATTTTTACAAGTGTACTAATAAACATGCAGACATAGTATAGGGCACATGTAGTATTTCTATTCAATAGCTACTTTACGATGTACAAATTGCTGTTTCGCAGTACATATCTTGCATCGACAAATGAATCGTTTTGGCAATGTTACAGTTCATGCTCAATTGTGGGAGTTTGAAAATAGTGGGTTTACAAGGGAGTCAAAATGCATGGTAGAATGTCGATATTATACATATCCACTTATTTTGAATCCTGTTTTTATGGATATAATGCAAGCATCCCAACTATTTGATCGCTTTACGTACCAAGATTAAACCTTAAAATATCCACATTTCGATTCAGAATATTTTCAGAGTTCATGGAACTGGTTTTCAGGATTTTCGCTTTTACTAAGGATTATGTGTAGAATATATTGCAATCAGGATGTCCTTGCATTAACATTTGGACTAGACTTGCATGTTATGCATGCCAGTCTCTCGTGTCAGCTTTGAATATTACCATAAACCGTAGTATAAAAGCAAATTGAAACGACTATTATTAATGGACGATATCATTTCCGCAATGACTGTCAAATGACCGTGCAAGAGTAACTTTTAGAAATCATCAGCTTCAGTTGCAAAGACTGCATCACGTGTTCCCTAATTCAATAGAATTCTTTTGAGCCAAATATCCTTATTTTTGACGTACAGTTTATCGTTTGGTATGTACTTGTTAGTCTCTCGAAAATTAACTAAGTACTGGTTTATAAAGTTGACTTAATATTTGATGACAGTATACTGTTACTAAATATGAGTATTTATGAGCTTTGAAAGAATTCATGTTAACAAAACACTACTCATGCAAACATATACATTATTTGGTTCGAGAGTGACGCAAATTCATTTCTGATGTGGTTTTCCGCCATACTATCCGAACAATTTAAAATCCATGCAAGTAATTGGCGAATTAATCCCATTTTAAGTTAAGGTATATGCAAGATCAAGGTTTGCATCGAACATGTTAGCATAATTCAATTATCACTTAAAACTCATGAGGGATGCTGATGTCATCATACAGGTTAGTGCAATACAGTTAAGTGATAGTGCGGTTGTTTTGGTGTTGTCATGTATGCTTTTGTTTCGTTGTCTTGCAGAATATGGATGTGTCGATGATGTTTGCCGAAGCGGTCCGGCGTACCCACAACGGCGAATCAGTCTCGTATCTCTTCACAAACGTGCCGTATTAACCTCATTTGGAACTTACACAATAAGGTGTTCAAACCGGTAGGAAAGGAAAACTTTAGATTCTTTTCTTTTCTCGGAGACTATTTTTTGCAAAATTGCATACTTCTGCCTAAATCTAAGCTTTGTGTTCACGTAAAATAGCATTCCTACAATTATGTCAATGGCGACGTATCGATGGAATGGTAGGTCCATCACTGCAACTTTTACTTATGATTTTGTCCCGATTCAATTTTTGATATGACAAAATCCATGGGATAAGATTTTTTAGCAAAAATAAATTAATCAGCATTGATACCATCAGCACCAACATTTGTTAACCGCAAATGCAATTAATTTTATAAGTTTTGGTATATTTGACATTTGGACATGGTGGCTATGCGATTTGCTAACTTCTTGACTGTTTATATAGCTTTAATTTTTAAATCGACCTTCCATTGAGGTTCATTAACTTTTTATGCATTTACATTGAAAGTATTTTTTTGAGGCATTGCCTGAACTGCGGTATTAGTCAGTTGCATCTTGTATTGAGGATAATCATAGGGCTTTTATGCCAAGATTTTTGTGCCAAAACAAAGATATATGTTACAATTATGTGGTGTTACGATAAACGTTGTTGCCAAGTCGTTAAGGCTCAGGTGCTTATTTCGTACGATGATGCGTATAAAATGCAGTATTGATGTTGATGACTATATATTACGTAGTTTTAATCTTAATTTCGACTTCTTATTGTGCGCTATTGAGTTTTATATCCCAATCAATGGTGCAATTAGCCACTCTTTCAAAAAAAATATTAACACATATAATTATTAATTTTTATATACGATAAACATTGTGCCTTGAGGATGACAGAATTACTCTTAAAAATAATTTTATATTTGGACTGTCACAGTTCTTGTTTTCGAAAATCAACAGCTATCAACAGCAAACGTTATCTGCAAGGTCACTCTCAAACATGGTCATTTTATCTTTTATTTCATTTTCGAATTAAGTTTCATACATGTAGCTTTTGCAATTTCCAATCGCCTTGAACTCATAACTGAGTCGACCTCATTTCATCAAATCTGCCAGTTCAGGCATATTGGTCACTTGGAAATCCAGCAGCATCTGACCATAGGCTTTGCCCTGAAAGTATAAAGATCAAATCTTTATTTGAACTGCAACTGGACACTGGCGTCAAACTTACTCTTGCTTGCATTTCGTGCATCCAGAAACGTTTTTATAGAAAAAAGCGATAAATTATGTTGATATTTGGTTTACTAATTTGAGCTTGAACTCATTTGAAAATAGGAATCATGTAGGTCTACAATTCTGAACTCTAATAGAAATTAGTTTTGAAATAAATTGGAATATACTGTAGAAGCAATTACGCAATTTCTTCTATACAAAAGAAATCACAAAAAAGAGTCTTTGAATATTAAAAGGTTCAATACCTGTGGATCAGGGCGTAGCGAAGCCACTCCTCCTCCACCTAGTGAATCTTCCAATACAAAATTCAAGCCCTGAATTCCTGGTAATTCATACCTGTAAGATAAAACACAGATAATACTTATCGAAACTTCATTACATTAACAGTAGTTCCAAAGCTAGTAAGCTACTATTGATAACCTTTTCACTGAAGATGTGTCTTCAAGAAAGTGCTGAAAGTACTTTTGTACCACATCTGCAGTAAGATGCTTTTTCAAGTAGGGATAAAATGCAGGATCTCGGGCAATAATTCCTGAAAAGAAAGTGTTCAAAAATAGAAATTTTCGTGACTATTTTTATTTACTGATGGGAGACTGTAAACACTTACCTATGTTACATGTATTCCCTTTATCACCACTTCTCGCATAAGCCATATCTTCTAGTCGATAATTTTTTGTCCCTTGTAATAGTCTACTTTCATCAGAAGGGGTTTTGGGATTCTCATCAGCATATGTTTTATCAGCATCTTGCATATGCACGTTTTCCTTATACTCTAATGTAGAGCCATCTGGGCCATGTATTGCGATCTAGGAAAGAGAGGTAATTTAGCTGCATGTTAAAAAGACAATTACCTTACCTATTAAGGGGATCCAGGACAACCCATGCTTATACATGTTTATTTGAAAGCTTACCTTTTAAACTTTCAAACAAAATATTTATTTGTATGATAGCTTGATTAGATCCCAAGAAATCAGGAATGAAGTGCAAATTCCATAAGGCCCATGTATAAGCATGGGTTGTCCAGCCAGTTTTTTAGTTTTTCAATAGAGCTTTTTAAAATTATGTAAGCATCCAATTTCTTCTTATCTCAGTTCCCATTAATTGCCATAGTTATGCAGAACTAACAAACGCACACAAGCTTTCAATAAGCATTGATTTCTTGAGTGTCAAAATTAGCCCCTAAAATGCCCAATAGTGACATGTTGTACTTTACCTCGACGTTTTTCTTTGGATACAAAAACGATGTCAATCTTAAAACTGGGGATCTGAAACACGTATAGTGATACATCATATATACAAAATATTGGATGATATCAGAAAAACCTTTTTGAATAAACTATAGAGTATGTGCCCAGCTGCATCCTGCACCAGGCAATCACTACCAGCTAACGAGCTTTTAGGAAAAGCCCACTTTCTCACAGTGCTGGAGCAGAAATATTCTGTAGTATAGCCACCTTTTTTTTCAGGTGTGCTCTCATTAAAAATTATTTTTGAAATTACAATATGATGTTATTGGCGAGTCTCGATAACTAAATGAGAGTGGCATACTAAAAGCAAATGCGCTTTAAGTGTAGTTTTCGAAGACAAAGAACATACGGTTTCGGTCGTCCTCCAACAAGAGCTGTTAATCCAGGTGCTACAAATAGATACTGGGTTACAGTCCATGTTTTTGTTAAATGAGTATTTGCCCCTCGTTGAACCTAAAAATACTGACCCATTCCTGTACCCGCAGAAGCTAATTCTCGGGCGAATATTCCCAAAGCCAATTTATTGGGATGCTGGACTCCCATCCAAGTCATTACTTCACGTGATTCCTGTTATAAAGGAAATGACTTGCAATTATAATAAATTATAAATCAAGAATAAACAGCAATGCAGGGAAACCGAGTAGGGAAATTTTTGCTGATAATTTTTTTTTAATTATTATTATTGATTCTCCATGCTAAATTAAAAATTTGTAAAAAAAATAATTGATGCAATATTTAAAAGTTGATACCTTTGCGTGTGGAGAAGCATGAGGGCCATATGCTGACTCTGTCCCCAATACACGAAAGTATGTTTTAGTGAAGTCTTCAATTTGTAACTTTTTGAATATCATCTGGCACCTGAAAATTGACAAATCATAGCCAGATCAATACAGTCAGATGTGAGAATGTTTTGTAAAATAACCTTTTCATAATCGCATCAGTGACTTTTTGGGCTTTTTCGGCAGCTTTCGGTCCCACTACATGAGTCGCCACAATGCATCTGTAGCCGTCAGCATGGGTAGCACATACCTGAAATGTCACCAGTGTTGGCTTTCCAAAATTATTCATATAATGACTGTGAAAATCAATTTAAGGTATATTGACTTTGTAATTTGTTGGACAGGGCTTTCCCTTAGCTCCAGTGACAAGAACACCATCTGCAACAAAAATGTCGTTTTTTCACAATTTTTATTTTTTAATAAGTTTTCACGCGATGAGTTTCTTTGATTTTGCTTTTCACCTTCTGTCTCGGAGATTTTCACATTTGAAAAATCGCATGTGACATCTGGCAGAATGTAATTTTCTGGATCATCAATTTCATACACCAACTGTTCTGCTACAGAAGCTCTCGAAATAAGACCACCAGTTCCAGGTGGTTTTGAAATTACAATTTTGCCATCATCAAAGCATTCAGCCACTGGAAAGCCTCCGATTTCCCTGAAATGTCGAGTACCGATATTCATTTTACAGACAAAAATTCCGAATTTGTCCACTCGAAAGGCATGAAAATAGGCGAAATCTATACCATTGTGGAACTTTGTGCCAATCTGTGAAAATTCCTCCAGTTACCTGGGCTCCACATTCAATTAGATGTCCGGCAAGGCTTATTTTAGTAAAAATGTTATGCCAATAAATAAAATCAATTTATACAGTACCGTGTAAAAGGATATTAAGTCACTAACCTCCCTGAAGCTAATTTATCCCAGTCATTCATTTGCCATTTGAACTACAGAGTGAAAAAATACAGCCAGACTATTTATGATGCATGTATAATGGAAATTGAGATGAAAACCAGGATAACCAAAACGTTACTGTATGCAGGAGTGGTCCGAGGCATAATGCGCTGTCAGTACATCGTCCTGTGAGCACTATATCTGCACCACAGTCTAAAGCTTTTGCAATTGGCCCAGCTCTGAAGAAAATGTTTTGAAAAAAAAAGTAAATTCTTGGCTCATTCAAGTTATGGCTTATTCAAGTTATTGTGAATGAAGGCTCACCCTAGATATGCATTCATTGTAGTTATATTAGGAGAAAGCACTGATTTCGATTTTATGTCGGTTATTCCTTGTTCAATCAAATCTTTTTTCTAAATGGAATTGATTGGCAAAATCAAAAGAATAAAGACTTTCTCAGAACCGTATTTTCTAATGTTCTGAAACCATATCTACTGTACCTTTCCCATTAAGTCATCCCCAGTCACTACAAATATTTTAAGGTCGACATCAGCCTTTTTTGCAGCCTCGTTCAGTGCCTTTGCACAACTATGGGGATTGATACCTCCAGCATTTGTTATAATTCGCACACCTGTTGAAATGAATGTACATCCCCGTGTTTGATATAATCAAGATCATGACATTTTTCTCCACAATGTTTTTCCTAGTCATGAAACTAAATTATAAAGGTGAAAGGTACACTCGTGATGCATTTACCTTTTCTTTTAAAGTCTTTTAGATATGGCCCAACAGCAAACTGTACAAAATCAGGTGTATATCCCATTTCCTGGAATATTCCAATCAATAATTGAAAAGGGATAATTACAGTAATTCAGCAATCATCCATTTTCATGTTTCAAAAAGACATTTAATTATCAGCAGATAGCAAACTGATCTTTGCAATTTATGTAAATTATTTAAATTAATAGACTAATAATTTGTTATAGATTATTGATAATGTAGATGTTAGTAAGCATGAGGCGGCCGCCGCCTGTGTATGAAAACACTGGAACATTTTTTCATGAATGAAAGTTAGGTAATATATAAATGATTGATCGAAAGTCTTACTGGAATTTTATGACGAGCAGCAGCCAGCAAAGACATTGTGATTTCAGATAGATAATCTAACATCAGAAAATCTAGTTTGCTCCCATATAAAAGCTGCGGTACTATATTGAAAAATTAAGGAACATTAGTCAATTCACAATAACTGGTCCTTACTGAATTTTAGACATAAAATAATGGAGAAAGATTTCTCAGCAATTGCTACAATTGAGATTTATTAGATTTAAATAATACAGTAATGCTGGAAAGTGACGGTGAACTAAGACATTATAGTACGTTGGCAGTTGAAGACTTGATTTGCACAACTTGATAAAGATTCAAGATGTCTTCCAATTAGCAGACGTGCTGACGTCTGTCACTATCACGAATACAAACAGGTAGACATCATCGATGATAAATCACAACAGACATAGGCGTACAATGATTGCAATCTACATTATCTACATAACAAAATGTGACATAGCCTACAATGGCTCTTTATCACTACCTTTATCACTAATAAATATCAAGATAACATGTACAATATGAATTAGTGGATTGATAATAAATAAATAGCATAATACGATGATTACAGCAGATACAGACATAATTTTAATTATGAAATTAACCAATTAGCTCATTTTATTTATTACTAACAGAAACTAATACAAGTGATTTAAAATACAAGTATATACATGTCCATCGTCTTCGCGCAGACGATGTTTGGTTACCTGCAGTTGCAGTGTCACCCCAAAATCCACTGGCACAACCAATCTTGACCGAGTTTCCATTTTTGCTGCTTTCGAAACGCCTATTCAATATAGCGTTTATAGCATGGATGTTATACCGCACAGGGTTGACATATTTTGTAATTGTTAACATGATTTTGCCAGCTATACTCTAAACAATTTTCATGGACACGATATCACGTCGTGCTCAAAGCAGTCATTCAACTTTTGAGCGCCATGTTGGAACTCTTCGTCTCAACCATTGCTCAATTGTAAATGCGGTCTTGATGTATAAACCGGCAATAACGGACGTAAAAAAACGAGCTTGGGTGACAACATTTTTTCAAAATGTAGGCACATTGGATATTATGGAATCAGAATTGTAAATACGCACATTTTCGAGTAATTTTGAATATTTTCCACTAAAAAAAGTTTCTAATTATAACAGTGGAGGCTTGCTCATGGCATATCTTTCTCCAAAGCAAGTAAAAATGTTAATAATTATAAATTGAACCTACTGTTTTGTTATTTGTATGCAATAAACGAGTGAACAGAAAATTTATTATCATGGCTGGAAATATTTGAATTTGGCTTCATCTTATGAACATGCTATGCGCTAATCTTGGTGAAAATACCCGGATGTAGCCCACTGCGCATCACCTGCAACGTCACATGACAAATTATTTTAAGATGGCGGCGACGATGTGTTTTCATCTGGATCTTCCTGACATGTCGCGAAGAAAATAACTATAATGTGTCTCCTGATGGCAATCGTATTTTAGTAAGTCGCGTTCCTAAAGTCGTCTAGGAAATAACAAACTGGAATTCACCATGGATAACGGCCAGGAGACTGTTTACGGGACGCATGAAGACCCGCATTTCGTGATGTCTGAACGGGTGCAGTCTTTGGCCAGCAGTGTTTATCAAGAGTTCGAACGTATGATAACAAAATACGACGAGGATGTTGTAAAAGATTTAATGCCTTTAGTGGTCAACGTTTTAGAATGCTTGGACCTATCCTATACGGAAAATCAGGAGCATGAAGTCGAATTAGAACTCTTGAGGGAAGACAACGAGCAGCTTATGACTCAATATGAGCGAGAAAAGCAGCTCAGGAAGGCATCTGAACAGGTAAAAACTTCATTTTGCGATCCGCTTCAAAGGTTACATTTTCAAATTACAGTTTTCTTTTTTTAACAACGTGTAATATGATTTTTAAAGCGCACGAATCCAGCGGTGCATGACTATGCCACTTTAATTTTCACCAAGAGTTCAGTACGACTCTATATCAGTAGATGTCTTCTAAGCTGGTTTATGCATGCATATCAACATTAAAAAAAATAGCTGTCAACATATCTTTTTATTCCTTGCAATTCTATACAGCTTACACAGACATCTAGGTCAGTGTTAATGGCATATTATGTATTGGGCATTGTATGTAGCCTACTATATGTAGTTATAATGTAGCTAATCATGGACGGCGATTATTTTTCCTATAATCCTTGCTACTTGAGTATGTTTAGTTGACTTGGCAAAAGGTTAGATTTTCCCAACCATATACGACCGTGATCCAATCTTTCCTCGTTGCTCATTGACAATAATTTTGCTGCTTTCTGATAAAAGCACTGGCCCTACATATTAAGTTTGACAATGCCAAATGTTTCATATAATATAAATTCTGCATCAACTAACATGGAAGGTTGTCACTTCTTCTTCACTAAATTAAAATATGAGTTGAAATCTGGGTTAATGTTAGCTGCCTACTATTAACTCTAGTTATTAAAATGGTGGCGTACAGTATATAAACTTGTTGAAATGTCAATATTTGAACCAGACATAGTACATCACGTACTGTTAAATTAATTTGTTGGGATGCATGCAAAATTTCGGGAAATATTTCCAATTCAATTTTTTTATTGAATTCTATTACTGTAATATGTGATACACTGTTAAAATGTACTTGTAATATATTTCTGCGACATTGAAGAGTGTGATGAGCTAATGATGATATTACGTAGCACTAGCATTTATAAGTTCCTTCACAACTCCGTTTGGATAAAAAGGGAGTCTATGTAGACCACCTGGCATTTATTTGCTGACTGTAGGGTACTGAGTTGAATTGAATTGAAATTGAATAGGCCTCTATTCCAATTACATTTCTTAATTGGCTATCACGTAAAATCAATCATAATTTATTATTTTTATCTACTTGTTGGCCAAATGCCATGATTTAAACATGTAACATATATAAAGCAGATGTTAAATTGTATTACAGAAACTTTTGGAGCTTGAGGATTCTGCGGAAGAAGAGCAAAAACAATTGCACAGCAAAGTGGAGAGCCTTGAATCAATTGTTCGAATGTTAGAACTGAAGGGCAAAAATTCAAGTGATCATGGTAAGGAACGTTGCTTCAACGTTGTCGTAAATTAAGGCTAAATTATCAAATTCTTTAATTTACCTAGACGACAATTAAATACTGTTTATTGTTTTTAGTAATGAGGCTTGAAGAAAAGGATGGCGAAACAAAAAAAGAATACACCAAGCTTCATGAAAGATATACCGAGGTGATGACGAAAATAAGCTTGTTTTTCTTTATAGACCTTGAATCTGAAAATCACACGATTTGAAAAACCATCAAGATATGGTTATTTTGGAATATCACGGTTTTGTCGTTTTCAAAAATCTCAGTACAATCAACTTTAATGCTTCATCCAAAAAGGTGTTTGTCTGGAACATTTTATTTTGCAGTTATTCAAAACTCATATGGATTACATGGAGAGGACCAAAATGTTATTTGGCACTGATCGCTTGGAACAATTGGTTACATCTCGACCAAGGTTGGATTTAATGATAATGTTTCATGCCTTGCCATGAATTTGGCTTCTATACTAACTTGAGTAATTGGTATTCAAAATTCTCTGTTGATTTTTATTAGGCAAAGTCTAAACCTTTCACAAATGCGATCGGGTTCAACGCCTTTATATAGTTTAAACTCGATTGATGCTACACCTCTTAAGAGTCTTGGAAGTCCTATCGACTTTGCCAGCATGACTTCACCTAACAGGAGTACTGATTCAAATACTAGCTTACACAGTGAACTTCAGGTATTTATCAGTTTTACAAACATTACACAACTCTGCCTGGGTAAACGTACTAGTTCACTTGTAGAAATCTTCAGTATTATTGTCCGCTTTATTTACAAGGAATCCCAAAATCAAACTGTTTTAATGGGAGGTTTCCCTGATCTGGAAGCCAATCTAAATACGAGTGGACAAAAAGGGAACCTTCATAGCAAGAGTATAGATGTGCGAAACAGGGAAGTCTCTGAGAAGGGTATGTTGTCTTTATACGTTTCAAATCATATTTTTTAAGCATCCAGGACAAGTTATGCAAACATTGAATGTAATCTGCATAGTTTGCTGGTGTAATTATTGCTCAAGGGTCATGTTTAGGAAGCCTACCTAATTAAGCTATTTCAGTACAAATGTACAATATATAATTTACTTGCATTTGAAATATTTATGCATATGTTGTTGTGAATTTGAGTGCATATGAATTAAGCATTTCATATTATGTAATCAATATTTGCGAATAATAGGTTATTTTAATTTAGGAGATGGACTAATTTTTGAATCAAATCAAGTCAATAACTGTTAGTTTAATAATTATGCGATATTTTTTACCAAGGTGATGCTTGGGAAGATGGTATAAGTCCAGAAGTGAGTGAAGCAATAGATGCAACCCCAGACTTGGATTTGGATGATATTTCCCAGGATGTAAGCCTTGGTCATGAGACTAAAACTGTCAACTCAAGGTTTGTCATCAAGCGCATTACAATTTATCATAAATTGCTAGTAGTTGTTAGCGTTTTACTAGGGAGTTAACTTTAAAATTATTGTTTCAGTCAACGGCGGCCCAATACCTTGTATCAAGAGCTCAGTTTTCATGATACTGATGCTTTGGGGGAGGTCGATGAAGGTATGGATATTACGGGTAAGCTAACCACTGCTATTACAGCACAGCTATTATATATGTCTCTTGAATTAGCTGTATATGCTTAGATACACGTGTTTGTTGTATTATCATGTGGCATTCAAATCAAAAATTTCCATGTTATTGCAAAGGGTAAAAATTGACAGTTGATATCATATAAAGATGTACATGTATGTAAAAGGGTGTAGGAATTTTCTATTGTTGCTGTTCTTCAATGTCATCTTCTTCAAGTTCCACTTTTTATTAATATAAAGTGTCTTTAGATATCATAATGGCGATTATCAATTAATAACAGCTCTTGTGTGTAAGCATTATGTGTATTTTATTTTTCAATGGAACTTCCAGGCGGATGGGTGCATCCTGGAGAATATGCATCTTCCGGTCAGTATGGCCCACGTAATAACTCATTTTTTTTCTCCTAATTTCTTGAGACAGTCTAATCTAACTGTTTTCTGAGAACTATGGTTGCCAAGGGTCAAGCATCGCCTTTGTGCCATTTTGATTTGCAGAATTTATTATAAAATTCCTTGTAACATGGAAAATGTTGGCAGAATAACGTGAATTTTATTTGCTTATTTGGTTGTCCAGTTGATACTTGGATTAGACTGAGCTAGAAAAACAATTTTTCAATCTAAGAAGGACCAGCATTAATTACTATTATGCATATTTACAAACTGGTAAAATACCACATTGACATTTCCTTGCACTTTTTTCTTTGATATTTGTTGGAGCAAGATAAAAGTATTCAAATAACTTTGAGAAATCACAAGTAACAAAAGATTATGCCGGTTAACATACTCGGTTGTTTTGGAAGTAATGACACGTAACTTTGTTGAAAATATTGCAAAATTGTTTGACTAGAACATTTTTATACCATAGCAGGCATGTTTATTCTGCATGGGTTTGTCTGCATTCATGCAACAATTTCTCAAGCTTGGTGGCACTTATCAAGTTTTGATTTTCGAAAGAATTGGTACAGGGATGATAAGGAGATCCAGCTTGTTTCAAAGCAGTGAGGGTTTGAAGCTCTTATTGCATCTCGCTACAGTGTTTTTCTGTTTCACGCTTGTTGTTATTCCCTAGCATAATGGTAGCTATGCCGTTCATGAATGCATGGGTAAGATTTGAATGCCACTACAGATCATTTTAAAGAATAACTTTTGCATTTTTCAATACAATGCAGACAATGCACTGATTGGAATTGGTTCGCCATTTGTTATGTTCTGCATGTTGTTTTTGCCTGATTAGTCTTGTTTTCTTTCCTTTTTGTCTATTTTGTCTGAATTGCATTCTGAATAAAGATAGTGAAGCTGCGAGTGACACTGACAGTGAAAAAGAGAGCAAAGGCACGAATAAAATCGAGGGTATGGCCTTTTTTAATTCGCTACATTTTAATTTTTTTTGAAATATGATATTTTTTCCCCTCCAAGATCCAGGGAATTATACAAAACGTTCTATACAGAATCGTGATGAGCATCGATAAATGCTGCTCATAATATAAAACAAACGCCAAACAAATGTTACCTACAGTTGAATGACTTATATGGCTTATATGATTTTGCATGTCTTTTTCCGAATTAGTGGCACTTTTGTGATTTCTAAAAAATGTTGGGGTTTCTGCCTTACCTTGAAAACTTCTTTACCCCTTCTTGGTGCATGAAATTGGTGTAGGGATTAATTTTCATATCATGATAATTGGATGTGCTAATTTTAAAAATTACTCTTATGCATTGTGCCTATGTGCTGTATAAACCTACTAATATATGCGTTTTGTTTTATTGTTTGTCTATTTTTATGCTGATCCATACAGTTAGTGACAACTTTTTTGGTAAGCATACTAACTTCTAACTAGTAAATTAGTGGTTTCTAAATGTAATTTTTATTGGTAAACCATTCAAAATGTGAATAATTATATTATATTTGCATTTTGAGACTTGAATTCTGATGTCTTGTCATGTGTAGTATCCTTCACTTCATCAACCCTTAGCTCTGTTGAATACGACTTATTTGTATTATATTGGATGTCGAAAGTTTTCCTACTGCTATTTTACTAAAACGCATTTATGATTATTTTCTTCAGGCATGGGAAAAGAAGTGGAAAATTTGATCATGGAAAATAATGAACTTCTGGCTACCAAGTAAGTCTGAAACTTAAATCAGTACAGCTTTTATGCTAATGCAATACCATACAAGCTTTAAACTTGTACTTCATTTGCTTTTCAGAAATGCTTTGAACATTGTGAAAGACGATTTAATTGCTAAAGTTGATGAACTTACAAGGTGCAATTGAACTCCATTGGTCAATACTGTAGTTGATATACAGTGTATTTGGTATGGTATTGAAGAAAGCATTCTCTTTCAGCGAACAAGAAATTATGCGCCAAGACCTTAATTCTATCAAAGCAGTTAAAAATCGGCTGCAACTCCGTGTTCAAGAGCTCGAAGATGATCTTAAGAAAGCCAAAGAGGACGCTGAAAAGAATGCCAAATCTAACAAATCTGATGATGAGGTAAATTAATTTTTCTTTACATGTGCATGTGTAATACATACAAACCTTTGACGTACGCTCCAAATTTGTAACCACGTTGAATAACTTCAATGTGACTAATTGGTTACATTGTACAATTTCTGGTTTAATTTATTTAATAACTTCATAACAGGATGTACCTATGGCACAGCGCAAACGTTTCACCCGCGTTGAGATGGCTCGCGTACTCATGGAACGCAATCAGTACAAAGAGCGATTCATGGAGCTTCAGGAAGCTGTGCGATGGACTGAAATGATACGAGCTTCTCGTAGTGATCCAGCTTTAGAATCAAAGAAGAGCCGCTCCACCATATGGAAATTGTAAGTTATGTTATTTTAATTTTGTGAAAGAAACTAGCTTGTGCTTTCATATTGTAGTTGAAGGTTGATATTTGTTTTGGAGCTTGTGTGAAAGCCTGTTATTTAATGGCATGTAATCTAGAATGCCAATCCATCAATAGTCTGTTACTGTGTTCGTTCTTGTGCACCTTTCAATCAGGTGGTTTCATTTGGTTTGCAGAGCACTTAAAGGAATATTTTCACCATGTGAAATCTTTCTACCAATGATGTGAAAGTTATCAAATTTTTTCGTATTGCTACGTTTAGTATGGGTAAAACAGTTACTATAGTCGTCTCAAAGACAGAATATGCAAGGCCTCAACCAATTATATCGGTTCAGCTTATAGATTTGGTTTTCCTGCACAGGAAAAGGTAAAGCAAACAAGGCAGTCATGATGTGAAGGCCTTGTTGACATAAGCAGCGGAAATATCCTGACATAACAAGGTTAATTCGAAACTGGTTTTTCCACCTTTTGGTCCATTTGAACACCTATTGTATGTTCTTTCTTTGAGACGACTATAGCTGTTCTGTTATCTATAGCACTTCAATCAATTTTGGTAAATTTTTGAGCATAAATTTTTTTTCTGCAAATGAGCATACCTATGAAACTATCTATTTGTACATCTATAGTGAGTCACCTTTCACGTGCAAATTAGCGTGTTGTTGGTTTCATCCTCATATTGTCCCAAGTAATTCCATATTGTTGTAGATATTTAAGTGTAATTTACAATGCAGTCTAACCGAACAACTATACTGAATCATTTCTTGCTACATTTTATGCCTATCATTTAGCATGGGAGCACCTTGCTATCCTAAAAGGTAAAGAACCCTTGAGCTTACCGCAGTTCAATATTCAACTTCCCATATTTTGTTATTGACATTAATGCATGTTAAATGGCAATGCTTTTTCTGTTTCTTGTTCATTTTTGTTATTATGCAGCTTTAGAACCAAGTACAGTAACAGGCTTATTTATCACACAAGCTGCAAAGTTCCTCGTATAGTAATACAGCAAACTGGTTCTCTCGATCAATGTGCTTTTATTTTGTTTGGTTATATTAAGATTATGATATGCGTGTTCTGTGCTTGTATTTGTCTCCATTTGAAAATCATTAATGTACCTATTTCTACATAATATTATTTTAAAGTTTTATGTGAATGTTATCATCCTAACTTAAGTAAAAATCAAGAATCTGCACATAAAACAGCTGCTGTCCAAAATGTTAACACGGCCCATTTGAGCTCAAGGAAATTGTCTTATGCTATCTTATCATTAATTGAGGAAACCTGACGAATTATACTCGCCAAGTTGACATTTTATATTGCTACGTTCGATAATATGATACATCTCAGAGAAGTTTTAGAGCAGTTATAGCAGTTTTAGTTGCATTGCCTGTCATGTCTCTGAAGGTACTTGCATGACACTGCCATAAATTGACTGGGTTGTATATTTAAACTTTATACAAGTGTTTATAACATTGCCTTGCCTTGATGCCATGTACCAGTGATATTAATTAGTAGGACATTGAATATGTTAATGCATACATTTCTGGCATGGGTATTAGTCCGAAAATAGTAAAACACATAGTAAAAATGGTCCACACACGTTATCATTTTTGAAATTTGGAAATTTAGTAATGAAACGTGTTATCATGCATTTATGAAATAAAAGAGAAACTCATCTCTCTTGTATTTCAGTTTCAGCAACCTGTTTAGTGCATCAGAGAAGCCCCAGCGCAAGCCACTTCCGTACGTTAATGTTCATTACAATGCCCCAACCCGTCATGTCAGTCCTGCTTTGGATACAATGCGCAAGAAGAATCTGAACGACCGACGCAAAGGCCTGGACTTCATGGACAGTGAATTGTACTGTTTCGTTGCCATTGTTCATAACTTCTTCTCTAAAATTCCCTCAAATTTCTTGGTTTTTTATTTACTGTTTTTATTCATTCCAATCCTTAAATCCTGCGAAGTTTTGTAATGAATGCCATCGCTTTTGCATGCTCTTTTCTGCAAATTGCAAGTTGTGCATAGTTTTTATTGAATTTTAGTTATATGTACATTAATCACTAATATTTACATAATCATGACTTATGCATGTGTGCATCTTTCATATTTTATGATGAAATTTAGTGACAATAAAGCTGTTGTGATATATCTTAGCTATGATATTATTGCAAATTGCATGGCTTTTTTGCATGGCTAGAACAGAGTTTAAAAATCATGCAATTTGAATTCATAGCATCAGTTGTTTAAAACTTCGATAGCATTGACGTAATTCTTTTGACAAGGATATGCCTGCACCTTTTGAAGGTTAATGGATTAGTATAAAATGTTTTGTTTTCCTGCTTGCTTTCTTAGTTTGAGACTGGGTTTATGTGCCGAGTTTAACATGTGTTAGGAAAGGCAACAGAGCTAACATATGTAAAACCCTACATGTAAACCTAGTTAAAGTTTATTAATAATAGGAAACGTCACCTTTTATTTTAAGGATCTGAAAATGGAAACCTCTGCTTAGCTTACATTGGCTTATTACTCCTTGTTATGGAAATGATAACTAATCGCCCTTTGCCGTTAAATATGTTTGATATTTATTCATAAATGTGTTACCACTTTAGTTCCTCAAATGTCCATTGCATATTCCAGATCTTCAGAGAAATTGCAAGCTCAGAGAGCTCGTGAACGGAAAGAACAATATAAACAAGTCCGTGCTCATGTAAAAAAGGATGATGGTCGAATGCAGGCATATGGCTGGAGTCTTCCAGCCAAAGTTCCCACATCTGTTTCCGCCCCATCCCTCAAAACACAAGCAGTTTCACCCGACAGTGGAAGCAGCAATGCTGCTGGAAGCAATAAAAGCTCGTCCCTTGTTCCAGTACCTGTTCCAGTGTATTGCCGTCCATTAATGGAAAAGGATCCAGGAATGAAGGTACACATTAATGAGTTTTTGTGTTTTTAATGAGTGTGATATTCATTAACTTAGCATTAATACTGTAAGCTGTTTTGTTAAAAATATTTACTGGACAATTGTTTATCTAATTCATGTAGATTTGGTGCGCTGCTGGTGTCAACTTAACAGGTGGTCGAACCCGTGATGGTGGGTCAATTGTTGGGGCAAGCGTCTTTTATTCGGAAGCTCTTTCGAAAGGTGATTCTCCTGCAATAAAAGGGGAACAATCTGAATTGGATAAACTCGATGAAGAACTCAAAGTAGGCAGTCACTGTGCATTACCTAGGCAACAATTTACTTGGATAAACCTTTAACCAAGCTTTATTTATTGTAATAGGCTCAAGAGCGTGATCGGATTGAGAGTGAGGAGCTAGAACAAAATCTTTCATCGTTTGCATGGATTTGCACCAGTACCCATGCAATTAGTAAAGTAACTGTAATTGATGCCAACAATCCTGCGGATATATTGGAGTCTTTTCAAGTTTGCTCATCGCATATTCTTTGTATTGCCAGTGTACCAGGTACCATTATTTGTAGTTTAATGAATTTGCTCGTTAGTATCTCTGTTTTATGAAATTATGCTGAATTCTTCTAAAATGACTTAAAATGCTGTGTTTTATGGAATCTTGTAGAAATTTTTGTAATTTCCTTGCCTACCCAGGTGCTAAAGAAAGTGATTATCCCGTTACTGGTGACCTTGATGGTGTGAGTGGTAGAGAAAATGAAGCTAATGATTCCGAACAGGATATGGGAAGAGAAGAAGAAAATGCTGCTAACAAGGAAACAGAAAGCAAGATTGGAAACATAACATTTGTTAGATGTGCTGCTGGGCAGAATTCTAGTGCTACAACTACACCACCTCAGTCTCCTAGTCCTGACCACAGACACAGACAACAAAGAGGAGAAGAGAGTATGTTTAAAAAAACGCAGTTTTTATTTGGTGTTCAGATTGGTGTTTATTGAAATAAATTGCAATACTGTGTTACAGTTGATTACTGCGAAAGTCTATTCGATCCATCGTTATGTCCTTATGCAATCGAAGAAGGTGAGGACACTTCGGGACGTGAAAACAGGCTCGTGAAGGACCCTACAGACGTTATTAAAGATGGCCTCGCAGAAGTTTCTAAAGAGAATGAAATTGCTTTTGAGGCAATGGAAAAAATGAGCAGCGTGTTGCCCACTATGTGGTTGGGGTCACAAAGGGGCTGGTATGGAATCATTTGACATGTCACTATAAATTTCATGATGCATTTCGTTTTTTTTTGTTTCTTAACTGCCGTTAACTTGTTTTGTATCAGTATATATGTGCATTCAGCTGTTGCACAATGGAAAAGATGTCTTCATTCAATAAAATTGCGAGATTCAGTTCTCAGCATTGTGTAAGTGATATCAACAAGATGTTAATTTGCGATCATTTTCTGGTAGTGTTGTTTCGTTTTAAACTTTCATATTGATTTTATAGACATCTGAAAGGACGTGTTTTAGTGGCGCTAGCAGATGGTACAGTAGCCATCTTTCACCGTTCAGTGGGTAAGGGCATATAGGGCAATATATTGCATTGTTTAGAACAGTGTTTCATTTTTTAATTCTTAATTTAGATGGACAATGGGATTTAACAAATTACCATCTATTGGATCTTGGACGTCCTTACCACAGCATTCGTTGTATGGTAGTTGTTCATAATAAAGTGTGGTGTGGTTACCGCAACAAAATTCACGTTGTAAATCCAAAGACAATGGCAGTCGAGGTAATTTACTCGTCTATTTGAGTCAACTTGATCAAGCAATGTGCAACTTTCACGTCCTTGATTTTCACATCATCATTTGGATGTCCTTCACCTCAGAAATCATTTGATGCCCATCCTCGTAAAGAAAGTCAGGTCCGACAAATGGCCTGGGTAGGAGATGGTGTCTGGGTTTCTATAAGGTTGGACAGCACTTTAAGGCTTTATCATGCCCATACCCACCAACATCTCCAAGATGTGGACATTGAGCCATATGTCAGCAAAATGCTCGGTAATATTTATTTCTCATTCAATTCAATGTTTCACCCTTCGTCCATTTTATTAAGTCTAATAATGTAATCCTTACCATTATTGTCTCCTTCCTGTCTCATTAATCATCGTCGAATCATGCTTGAATATTGGTCACCATTAATCAGTTCTGTGTCTTTGACAAACTAATCAGAATCTAACAAGGTTTCCCTGGTGCTCTTATCCTATCAATAAGCGTTTGTGTTCTCGTGTCGAAATTTCTTTGTTTTTTTTTCTGTTTATTTGACGCCAAGAACATTAATGGTGGACCGATATTGGTTCATTTTGCTGTTCTCAGAGTTCGAATCGGAAACCTTAGCGGACCCCCGAATGTCGTCTATACCAATGCATTCCCTTGTTACAGGGACAGGAAAACTGGGGTTTTCTTTTGTTCGCATCACTGCTTTACTTATATCTTGCGATCGGCTATGGATGGGAACTGGAAATGGAGTCATCATTTCAGTGCCACTTTCAGAAAGTAAGTTGGGAAAATGCAACTACATTGTACAGTTATGATAATTTCACACAACATGATCAATTGTCGTCAATTGTTAACATAATGAGTATTGACAACAGAAGCTCTGTCTTTAAATGGTGTGATTAATCCTTTCTTGAATTGATCGGATTCATGAAATATTATTTTGGAAATAATTAGAAAAAAGATGGAAATTGATCTTTGATTTTCAGGTAGTAATCAACAAGCTGCTGCCACTGTCAGCAGTGGAGGTCGAACGCCTGGAGGAGTAGTGAGGGTATATGCAGATAGCAAGGATGTTGTGACTCCGGGAAGTTTTATTCCGTACTGCTCCATGGCCCAAGCTCAGCTATCTTTCCATGGGCACAGAGATGCAGTCAAATTTTTTGTTTCCGTTCCTGGTAATAATACTAACATTTTACTGAATTTGCATTAGAATTATTATTGCATTCCTGTTTATTGTACCTAACCTTGATGTGCTTTGTGCCTAGGGAAATATTAATTAATTACAATTTCCAAACTTCACAGGGCATGGAGGCATGAGTACTGTCAGTAATGCTCTGCTAACAAACCAGGGTTCACTTCCGTTAAACACCGACCATAAGAAAGAGGAAATCGACGACTTCAAACGGAAGCCGAAGTGCATGCTTGTGGTCTCGGGAGGGGAAGGCTACATTGACTTCCGAATAGGTGAGTACTTTGTTTTCGTTCAGTTCTTTATTCTTATAACGTTATCTATTATTCTGCATTTTTGAAATTATCAAGCATTAACTGGTATAGTAAAACCAAGAAGTGATGGAACTGGCTCAAATGTGCTGACCTAGTTGCATACAATCAGTGCCACTGACTGGACTTGCACCGACTGAAGAAACATGAACGCGCTAATCGACAAGTCACATCTCTCTGATTGGCTGTCCTTCAGTTCCATCACTTCTTGATTTTACTATGGATGCAATTATCTAACGCTTGCCTATGTGTTGATGATTTCGTTATAAATAATGCAGAGATGGATTTAATGACTGCTTTATAATTATGGTTGTTTTCATTTATTCACATTTATGATATTTTACGTGAGGACTTTCTGATAGACTGTTGGACAGCTACATTTATGCTGGTCATTTTAGCCTAATTGTCACATCAAAATAAATGATTAAGCTGAGACACAAAACTTATCACTTATGCAGGAATTTAGATGGAGTGCAGACAAGGTGATCTAGAAGTTGATACATTTAGCCTAATGAAGTACCAACATTTTGCACACATTTCAGAACTTTTCTTTATTGACAGCTAGTTTGTATGCTTTTATTTAACATATTGCTACATATTATTCTTTTAGTTGAGTACTGTTTGCTCTAGATAGTGATTGCAGCATTTTTATCTTAATTTGTCGAAAAGGAAGTCAAGTTGTTTAGTCTAGAGCCAATGTTGCCTAGACATAAAGCATTTTCACTGAAAGATTTGATTTGCGTTTGAATGGCAGGAGAGGATGAGGCAGAAGATACAGCTAGTCATCTGATCATGTGGCAAGTGGATTCGGCCGATTAAACCAACCATGGAAGTCACTCCTAGACCAGTTGGGTACGATACCTAACCCTCCCATCTCCTACATTATCTTAGTGTACCATTTACACAACACACTCATCTTATTTGCCAGGCTTCGATTTCGAGGCATTCTTCGTTTATTTATTTTCTGTTTGTTTCAGTATTTTACCATTTTCGTTTCCTTTCATTTTTTGTTTTTAAGTTATCGTCATCCGCTTACACATCAGTGCCTAAGCAATGATTGTTCAAAAAGTAAATGAAATCAGTGGCATCATTATCTTACATAAACACTTGATGGCTGTTGCCATCCTACGACTATAGCAAATACACATTTTTCTATGCAATCCTATTTCAAGTCAGTATTAATTGTCCTACTTGTACTAATTTGGGAGTCAGGCATCATTACCCTGGGTCTATGGAGTGACACTTTTCACTCATATATTTGGTTTTACTTTTTTTAAGTTAAATACTCGCTCTGATACTTTCTCTATTGCTGCTTGTTTGACTCATGCTATTGGCATAGGGAAGTGATTCACACACTCCTGTAAAGAATACAGCGCAAAATTAATTGCTATTGTATATAATTTATTATATTTTTATTTTTATATATGTCTGCTGCTGTTACTGTTTTTCTGTTTGGTAACCAACTTTCATCTTTGCTTGCTTGTATCTGGTGCTGGGGCACTGTTATACCTGACACTATTCACTGGTCCTTATTGTAACTAGTGGAGTTTTGCATGTTCTGTTAGTGTAGTTTCGTTCACTTTGATGCACAAATTTGCACCACTTCTTTTACGGTTGGTAATCTTTCATGGGTGATACCTTCGGTTTGCAAAAATTGTTCATCAAAGCATAGTTAAATGTTATGGTTTGTTTATGGAAGGGCGACATAACGCTGCTATGGTAAGTGAACGGAATAGGCATAAGTGGCACAACCTGGTTGTTGATTATGGCACATCTAACCAAAAATGTCCATATTATTTCAACTTCATAGCAATCCAGCATTATTGTAAATCACCTGATCATATATCATCAAAAATGATCATATTTGATGTTGGTTCAAATTTGTGCATCATTTCAATTGCTAACTAATAGCGCTTTGTAGAATTCATGGATTATTCCATATTGATGCCAAAACGTGTATGCTGTTAAGCTAGCAATGCCTTAGCTTACATCAACATTTTCATTGCATTTTTTTGCCCGTTCTTACTCGGTGCATTTTCATTTATTCTAGGTGATGGTGAAGATGAAGATGGTGAATCCATTATTCGTGACAATGTTGATACCAAACCACAATCACTTTCCAAAGGGGAGCGCAGTCATCTAATTGTTTGGCAGGTATCACTTAATGATTAATGACCATGTTGTTAAATTCAGAATTTTCGTACAATATCGGCTGATGGATGTAGAAGCGACAGTTGTTTGTTATTTGATTAGCTTTTGTTTTGCCTCTCATTTTGTTGAAGTTTCAGATAAGATCCTAGTTGGAGTCTTTTTAAAGTGGAAGGGAGGGAGATCGTACTGTGCATATACGCGATGCTTTACTTTTTTCTGGAGAATTTTAGTTTTAATATTTGCAATGTTGGATTTTTAACTATGGTGATAATTTTATTTTTTTGCAAACTTTTTCTCCTGACGTAAGTGTATATTCCGAAGTGTATGTTCTTAAAGTTTAGATGTTATTTTAAAAGCAAAATTCAATTTATTTATTGAAAAATCTATTGCTCCATTATCTTCTTTCTTTTTTAAAAACTCCAACAGTTTTCATTGAAATATATTTTGGTACGGTGTACCATTTAGCTACAATGTTAATAAAGTTTGCGCTCAATCCAGAGTTTTAACTCTCTTGAAAGATGGCAGATTTGTAGGGTGTATGAGCATTCTACAGACATTTGCTTTATTTCTCCTTCAAATCTAGAGCTTTCCTGTTCGAATGGACGTGTAATACCACCAATTTCGGTTGTGTTTTTGACAATATTTATCGTAAATGATGGTGGTTAACTTTTAAAGATCCTGAATTTGCACTGCCACTATCTTAGGAAATTTTGGACAGTAAACAATTGAATTAAATTACCGATTCCAACGTTTATGAGACGTTGTAATTTAGAGGAAATCCTTGAGCTCAATGGGATTTGACAAGACAAGTATTTCATGTTGTTGAAAGTCCACCATTATTCAAAAATTAGCTTAAGCTACTTTTTTCAAGATAGAATAAGGATATTAGGCACTCCAAATGATATTGTTGATGTAAACAAGCTTGTGGCCCTGAAGAAAAGCTCAAAATAAAAATTAAAAAATATGCCAATTGGCGAGATTTGTTAAAATTATTATTAGCTTTTTTGTGTTAACAATCAATGATATAGCGTTAGTGTAAGTTTAGATTCATCTGTATGATATCTGAAACAGTCCCATTTACAGCTACAGCAGATCTTTCTTGTTTATAAAATCTTGTATTACATTCATCAGCCACTGTTATAGTACTATATAATTGCGCAGATCTGTCTGTCTATCTGTAGACGCTCTAACGTCGGAAATTCGCGTTGAAAAATCTTATGATCCAGGCCGGATTAGAACCAACGTCCATTCTGTGTTGAGTCCCAGAAGCCCATCCAAAGGATGGGTTTGTCCTCAAGTTTCACATAACGGGAGACTATTGGCAAAGTGACAACATTTTTGTATTGAATTCAGATTAGATGTCTGCTAAACTGACAGCATGCATATTTTACGAGTACAGTATACCATATGAAAACAAAAGTTTTTCATTTGCCACTTTTTGACCTAGCGAATTCACCTCACAACGATTCACGTGACGATTTTAACACTTTAAAAGTCTAGAGCTTTATCTAATTTGTAACATACACTGTATTAGCAAAATATTGGATGGTGCATTTTCATATTATTCCGCATGAATGCAGATAACAAAAAATATGGTATACAGTGTAATTTAATACTATATACTGTATGGGTAAATTTCATAAATGCTCATTCTCTGCCACGAATTAGGTCACATTGCCCTTATAATTTCTTGTATTTATTTATATATTTGGCATATTATGACATCTTTTGTGGATTTTCACATGTATATAACGTGGAAACTGCATTTATGTATTTATTGACCTTGGTTGTTTTAAAATGAAATAGGCCGTTTTTTGAAATGTCTCTTATGGGTTGTTTTTTCTTCTATTTTTGAAAATGATCAATAGTGTCGTCGAAGTTAGCTAGATATATACATGTACATGTATACATTATTTTATTCATCTTTGTCGAAAGACATAAAGCTGCCAAAAAATGCCTACTTTTACATAATTGCTCTTTTGTTTCGAAACGCAAATAAATTCAATTCAACTCAGTACCAGGTAGCTTACAATGATAAATGATAAAGGGTGCAAATTGTAATCCTTCAACCCAATCTAATCCGGAACTGTCACCGCTTTAGGGTGCCCACATCCTCATGTTAGAACCAATTTCCAAGAATGAAATTCGAAAATGGCGCGGCGAGCGTTCCATGGTGAATCGATTGCCGATGGCAGAATCGATTTCATTCGATTTCTTTTCTCAGATAAAGCCTTATGAACGGGGGGCCTCAGAACGGGCTAATCAGAAGGGCGGTGCCTCGCTGCACATTTCGCGTACCCACTACCCATATATTTCGTTCGTGCAGGGCCTCTACGCCATGGTTCGTAATGCTATTATGTAAAACTACGGTATTCCGTCCGTACCGAGGATTGCGAGGAATGTGATCTCTACATATCTTCAAAATAAGAAACATGAAGGTTTGGATTAATATTTCCACATTAAAACGTAGTTTAGCTTGGAACTAAAGCTGTTTTGATTATACAAGTGTGTCGTTTGTTGTGCGTTACTATGGAAACTGCATGTTGGCTTGAAAATGGTGCTTCATTTGAACTACCTTTTGAAAAACAAAAGCTATCTTTCTAATCTTTGCTAATATTCAGCAGACTCTGTGTACTTATACGTCTTTGATTCATTGATTCAGTACATGTACATTTTCACCCGTTCTGTTACAAACGTTTACAGAATGCCTCATTTTCTGGTCTGACATGACGTAGAGTCAAGGCAATAAGCATATAAATTTTACATGTATATAATATTGGAAACATAAGAGTTTTTATTTCACTTTTGTCAATTTAATAATTTACCAAATGTTGGTTAATTTTTTATTGTGTATTGCGTGTTTTTATGGTCTGCATTTACAATGCAGTTGTATGCATGTGCTGTATCTGCTCTAGCTCAGACTGGGCATTTTTTTTCTTTATTAGAGAGTGTTTACTATATCGGAAAAAACACATGGCACAGGGCCACTTAAGTTACGATGGCAGAGACCTCAGGGCAATTATGTAGCTACAGCAGGGTATTTAAGCGTTTTTTTATAATTTTTATAGCTTCAAAGAAAATGAGCAGAGACCTTTTCGTATTGATGCAAGTTTTAATTTAATTTTGATGCGTTACAGAATAAATAATGTTGTTAATATTGCTGATCGTCATGGCGAATTAAAGGAACAAATTCAGCTACAAGGGTAAGTTATGATCCATTTTATTCTTCAATTATATTATATCGATAACAATAAACCAAAGAAAACAATTTTCTTCTGAAATTTAAGGAAATGCACAGGTTTGGGATGGGATAAAGATGGCGATATTCTGGCAATGAGCAATGATAAGACTTCACAGATTATTTTGTGGGATGCAAATACATACAAGCTCAACCATTTGGAAATTGGATTTAAGTATGTGGAATATTTTCCATTTATTTCTTGAAGAATTTATCTGATAATGTAATTACAATAATGTAATTCATTTTAATATATTTTTTGATATATTTTAATTTTATATTTTTTTGATTTATATTTATATATTATATTTATTATATTTGATATTTTTTAATATATTTCTATGCCTGTATTTTTTTAAAAATTACAAACAGTTCGTGAATTTACCAATTAAGTCATAAAAAATGTACATTCGCTGTGGTAGATTTAATTATCAATTAATATTTTAGGGAACCGTTATCTTTACTGCTTTGGTCAAAAGCATCATCATGTTTAGCTATTGGGACGTCAAAAGGAAATTTATTAATTTATAATCATCAGTCATCAAGGTAATTCACTTGATACCTATTATATATTAAACAAGTTATCTACAACTTAATCAAAATATACCATATTTGGTGATTTCTGTTAGAAAAATACCAATAGTTGGCAAACACACCAAGCGAATTACGTGTGGGTGTTGGAGTCATCAGGACTTGCTAGCAATGGCTGGAGAAGATAAGGTGCTAACAATCAGTAATCACGAAGGTGACACAATACGGCAAATGTCACTACGATCTGATCCACATGATATTCAGTTTTCTGAAATGAAACATGATGAACGATCTGCTGGGGAAAATACAGTATGGTTCTCATTTAAACAGTTGATAATGCATTGCCAAAAGATTTGCCAAGCGTAGTGTTAATTTATTCCTCTCTGTAGATCAGTCTGGTTATTGGGAAGAAAACGTTGTTTTTATACAACCTGAATGACCCTGAAAATCCAATTGAGCTGGCATTCCAACAATTGTATGGAAATATTGTTACATACAAATGGTATGAGTACCACCAACATAAATTAATTCATCTTGTCAAACATCATTTCGAAATTAATTATACCTAATTTGCCTTCAATGGATTTTTGCTTAGGTTTGGTGATGGCTATATCCTTATAGGATTTTCTCACGGCTATTTTGTAGTCATCTCCACCCATATGAAAGAAATTGGACAGGTACGTTTTTGCCATTTTTTTATTGGCAAGAAAACCACGCATGCCAATAAGTATAATATAATACTGTAGATCATACTGCATTGCTCTTTTTTGTAGGAGTTATTTCAGTCCAGAAATCACAAAAATGGTTTGACTGATATTGCAGTAAGCGCATCGCTAAACAAAGCGGCATCATGTGGTGACAATGTGTAAGTAGAAAAGCTATTTACTATTTAATACCACGATGCAATTACTACTCAAGAATAAAGAAACTGGTGTGAAATTGCAAAATTGGGGATTTTTTTGTAAAGGCTGCTGAAATCTTATTTACATTTCAGTGTAAAAGTTCACGAATTATCAGATTTAAAGGAAACTTATTCTATAATAACTGTGGATGACGAGCAGTCGGTTGATCACTTGGATTGGACTGACGATGGGCAGCTGCTCGCTGTTTCAACTCCACGAGGATCTGTTCATGTTTACTTGAGCAAACTACCCATTTTAGGGCACACTTACAATACTCGTTTCATATATCTCACCTCTTTACTTGAGGTTACAATCACTGATAATGTTGAAAAGGTAATGGTCTTCTCGAGAAGCTTATAAAAAATATTGTTCATTGCTTTATTCTGATTTTTGATCTCTTAGGAGAAACCAGTAACAATCACAGCTGAAGTTGAACCAAGCTTTCTTAGCTTGGGACCATACCATTTTGCACTGGGAATGAATAATCGAGCCTGGTTTTATTCGTTCGGTGAAACTGGTACAAATTTTTATCTGAACTTCTTTCTAAGCATTCCTAGATTTATTCAACGAGGGCACTTCAAAGCATGACTAAAATTTCCAGCTTTTATTTGTAGGGCCAGAATTAGTTTGCGATAGGGAGTATCTCGGTACTGTTCAGAGCATGAAAATGAATGCTGAGTATGCGTGCGTTTTATATGAGGAAAAACTGCAATTGCATCTGGTAATGGCTTAGAAATTACATTCTGTTAAGTCATATTTTCAAAATAACACACCAGGCAATGTCTCATATATTTCCTGTTATTGGTACAGATTGAACCTGATGCCAGAGAGGATGAAAGTAGGGAAACGCTTATGCTGCCAGATGAAGACCACTTGAATCTCAGAGTGACCTGTCATGTTTTGCAACAAGATTTTTTAATTTATGGCACAGATGTAAGACTGTCATTACGCATTGCACCACTGCATCGCCTGTTTGCCCACCATCAGGGGATAGCTCTTCACTATTGCCAGGTGTATTCATTTATCACATTTTTTCAAGGATGGCGGAATTCATTACTTCTTAATGGATGATTGGCAAATCGTAAACGAGTACCACCATTCACAGGGCATCAGAAATATTTACTGCGAGCCTACAGGGCCCCAAATTATTTTCATTGACAACAAATCAGATGGTTTTATTTATAATCCAGTAAGGCTGCAATATAATTTCATTCATTTTTATATTATCTTCATATAAATTTTTGAAATGCTCTTCTGCTTGAACATTGCAGGTTAATGATAACGTTTTGGAAATTCCAAAGATGCCGAGTAAAGCAAAAGGGGTTCTTTATGATAAGTCTCCTGCTGCTAAGGTAATTCAAATTGAATATCCTTCATAATTGTACGTTGGATAACATATGCATTCTTTTTAGGCTATTTTTATAGTGTATGATGAAGACAATATATATACTTACATAAATGTGCGAGAAAGCATTAGAGGTATATTATTTACTTTTATTTTATTCATTATAGGTAATTCATATGTTGCATAGCCTCTTCTAAATTTTTGAATTTTATCCAGGAACCAAGGTTAAATTTGTAGGATCCACAAGTTTGCCTTTGGGTCAATATCCTATAATGTTGTACAATGGAGAATTGATGTGTCAGACACAAGGTGGCAAGATAGCGCATCTTTTACTTTCAACGCATGATACTGAAGGAAAAAGTCATGATTTTAACAAGGAGGAAGCTGGCGTTGCTTTGGAAAAATGCATCGGATTAAACAGGTGGACGTCATTTTTTTTCAAATTAATTCTTTATCGAAATTTTGAAGTTTGAAGTTTTGAAAAACACTTTTCGTTATGATGGAATCTTTAAAAATATTTTCAAAGGTTTAAAGATGGTTGGTCAATATGTGAAATGCACGATTCCAAGGCTTTGTGGCTGGTACTAGGCCGGGCAGCTCTGGAAGGGCTTGACCTTAGGATGGGTAAATTATGAAGACCAATTGAGATGCAATTTGTAATGTCGCTGGCAGTACACTTTTTGTGATATATGATATTATTTTAGCTATAGAGGTGTATCGGCAAATAAAAGATGTTGGGATAGTTTGGGCTTTGGAAGACCTCATAGGCATTGAAGATCGCAACTTGTTGGCAGGTCATGTCGCAATGATACTAAACGAATTTGATTTAGCACAGAATTTGTACCTCAACTCATCTAGCCCTTTGGAAGCCTTGGATATGCGACGAAACCTTTTACAGTGGGACATTGCCCTGCAATTGGCCAATAAATTGGCACCAGAAGAGATACCCAAGGTTTCTAAGGAATATGCTCAACAACTGGAATTTGTGTAAGCATCCAGTATTCATTTAAAATTTGCTGGTACTTTTTAGATGATGAATTTTTTTACAAAACGTGCTAGATAAAGGGAGAATGGAGGCATGATCTTGTTCTTTTGTATATAGTGGCGAACATTCCAATGCACTACTTCACTATGAAAAAGGAATTGTTAATAATCCTGACTACAAAGAGCATAATGATGCCTGTCAAGCTGGGATTGCCAGAATGTCAATAAGATGTGGGGACATACGCAAGTAAATAAAGCCTGCATATTGCTATTGTAATGGAATACAGTAAAACTGCTTGAAACGTGTTTATATACTAGGGGTGTGAATCTGGCAGAACAGCTGGGGGTCCGTATTGTGAAAAAGGAGTGTGCTGAAATATTAGAAAATATGAAGGTGAGATTTATTTTTTATTTGTGAAAATAATTTGTACTTTTATATTTATTATGATGCATATATTTATTTTACTTATTGTTCGCTTTATAATAGCAATATGCAGAAGCTGCTATGCTGTTTGAAAAAGGCGGTTATCCCGATAAAGCAGCTGCACTTTATATACGGTTGAAAAACTGGTAATTAAGCTTCTCAAGAAAATTACATGATGCCATAATATTCGACTTGTTTTTCTGTCTTTTGAATGAATAATACAGCTTTGTCATCTTGTAATTGGTATTGATTTAGGCAAAGGGTTGGTGACCTGTTGTCTAAAGTAACCTCGCCTAAAATAATGCTTCAATATGCAAAGGCAAAGGAAGCGGATGGCCAATATAAGGAGGCTGCAGAAGCTTATAGAAGGGCTCGTGATTATGATAACCTTACAAGGTTTGTGGAAAGTGGAACGCTGACGTCATTGACGAGAACAAGACATGACTAATTGTATAAACTTTTAGAATCTTGCTTGACCAATTAAAAAATCCTGAGGAGGCTGTTAAAGTGGTCAAGGAATCACAGTCGATAGAAGGGGCGAAAATGATTGCAAAGTATGTTGAAGATGAATTTGATGAAATATTACAGTATTTTTCACTTGATTTGTTGTTCTGATTGTTTTCTTACAGGTTCTTTCAAAAACTTAATGATTATCCATCTGCAATTCAATTTTTGGTTATGTCCAAATGTAATGAGGAGGCTTTTCAAATTGGACAACAATATGGGAAAATGAGCATTTATGCTGAAGTAATTGGTTAGTAACATACCGTTAGATCAGAAGTAGGAAACTGCCTAAAAATATATTTTGTTGCTGGTGATTTACTAATTTATAATTTACTTTAAAGGCACTAGTGCTTCTCAAGAGGAATTTCGTAGTGTGGCCATATACTATGAAAATGAAAAAAACAATTATCAAGCTGGCAAATTCTTTTATTTAGCTAAAGATTTTACAAAGGTATCGTGCAATGCTATGACATGAAGTGCGGTTTTAATAAACTGCAATTTGTTTAATTTCCTTTTATCATTTTCAAGGCTCTCAAGTACCTTTTAAAAGTAACTGGTAAGGAAGAAGCAACTGCAATTCAGCTGGCAACAGATGTTGTTGGTGATGCACAAGACAATCTTCTCACTCAGCAGCTCATAAGCTTTCTCCTTGGAGAAAGTGATGGAATACCTAAGGTTAAGATTGGCAGGGTTTAATTTTTATATTAAGTCGAATAATGTGAAAACCCGAAAAATTGGGATGCTAAATATTTGCTCATTAAATTTCTTTTTCTTTTGTTTTAATTCTTTAGTTCTATAACGTTCCTTATTTAATTTTCAAAATAATTTACCCAAATTTCAGGATGCTAAATACTTGTTCAAGCTTTATATGGCATGCAAGCAATATAGAGAAGCAGCAAAAACGGCCACAATTATTGCACGAGAGGAACAAAATGCAGGTCTGTCAGTTAAAATAATTATAATCATGCAAACAATTGTATGCCTTACTGCAGGCCATCTAATTTGACTCTATTCTGAAGGGAATTACCGCAATGCACATGACGTCCTGTTTAGTATGTATCAGGAACTAAGAAAAAGAGATATAAAAATTCCAGCAGAAATGGTGTCTGGGCTGATGATTTTACATAGCTATATTTTGGTTAAGGTAAGTAGCCGATTCTTCCTGTTCTATGGATTACTTTAAACTATTCACTCAGTAGTTACGCTATCGAGTAATTTCTTTTTAGTAACTTTACAATTAATTTCTTAGATTCACGTGAAAAGAGGTGACCATTTAAAAGGTGCACGTATGCTTATTCGAGTTGCTAACAACATTAGCAAATTTCCGGCTCGTAAGTACATTCGAATCTATTGATGTACATGAATTTGAAAACATTGAATTCAGAAAAAACAAATTTGACTGTCAATTTCAGTTTTTTCTCAGTTGATTATGGTCTGTTTTACTCACATTGTATAATTATTGTAGTGATATGTGTCTTTTTAAGATGTCGTTCCTATAATCACTTCAACTATCATCGAATGCCATCGTTCTGGATTAAAAAACTCTGCATTTGGTTATGCCACCATGTTAATGCGACCCGAGTATCGCAATCAAATTGATCTGAAATATAAAAAGAAAATCGAAGCTATAATAAGGTATTGCATGATTTCCATTTCTGAGCTATGGGGAATTCCTATTGAAATGTGGCAGCCAGCGCCTTTTATATAATTGTCCATATTTTTTTTTATTTCAAGGAAGCCACAGAAAGTAGAGGAAGAGGAACCGTGCTCACCTTGTCCTTATTGTAAAAATTCGCTTCAGGACACAGAATTATTTTGCCCTGAGTGCAAAAATAATTTGCCTTATTGCATAGTCACGGTAATACATTATACTTTTGACTGGTGTGTTGGGGTACATGTAATAATAATTTGTCTAATTTTTAATTTTATTGCTTCTATTAATTTATCGATCTGAAGGGTCAACACATAGTAGCAAATGATCTCACAAAGTGCCCAATGTGCAATTTTCCAGCAATATTGTCAGAGTTCACTAAGTATGCCCAATGTTTTTTGTATTTTGCGATTTTTAAGAAATTTAGTTTGGCAGAGCTTCCTGTAACTTTTTTCTATTTATTGTCATTTTTTATTCGATTTTCTAGTCATCTTGAAGCTGATGCTGTGTGCCCAATGTGCACAGAGAATGTGAGTCCTCGGGACTTGAAAAAAGTGTTAGATCCAAAAGACTTTCTGCAGCAAAACGAAGACTGAAAATATATAAAGTCAGAACAAAAATATTTATTAATGAAATTACAAATATCCATCGAAATGCAATACTGGTATGGGCCATCGATGTTTTTACAGGGAAATGCTGTAAATTATGCTCCAGACAAAGTTGGTGACTTCATCAACAGGCTACATTGTATATTATGAATGTACATACACTGGAAGAAATGAAATAAAATTTCCCATTTCCTTTTCATTCTACAAATTTACATTTGAATTTTTCTCTTTTAGTACCACCAATCTGAAGCAATCTACTCCATCGCTACCACGAAAGATTTATGTGCATAAAGTTTACTACAATAAAATGGCGCTTAGATGTGCAGCATGTGCAGTTTTGATGCATCCTGTATAATTTACTTTTCTTGTCAACTGGCGGCATCTAGCGTCAGATGAACCCGCTAGATGCTAATGCACTAAATCTGCAATATTTGCAGGCGAAAATATTGTTGAATTTTGCAACAAGTAGCATTCTAGCAATGCATTCTTTACAATGCGACTTAAAAGGCAGGATATCTTGAAGTCGACGTCTCACGAAATATTATTAAACCAAACAGAAATTGTATTAGGTTAGCATCAATTCAAACAGCAGATTTTACCGGCGAACACGATTTGAATCATTTGACTATTGGCAATGATTAAACACATTAGTTTAATTTCTCCAACGAATGCAAATAATTCCCATAAAATACAAATTTATTTATGGCGTGTAAAAATCGCAAATGAATATTCAAATTATTCCAAATGGGATAAGCACTTTTCGAATGCACCAGACCAGGTCTCCCATGATGCCCCGCGCGAGTCAATATGGTCGTATGTTGTGCTTTGGTGCGAATGTGAGCTACTTCTAGTAATCATCTTTCATCACGGTGCGTACGCTATGTGTAATTTTTCGAGTGATTCTTATGTATCGCCTATAGCCTGAAGTAATGCTTGAGATAGTTATTTAAGCCCCGAGCCTTCTTGATTCCCCGATAAAACGAAATTTCGGCGTGGATGGTGCTGTTATTGACAACCCGTCAGCCATGTTTCCATTGTGTGCTCGCTGGTCTATCGATCAAAAAAGCACGATAGCGCAAGTATTAAAAAGAAAGACAATTCACACTTTGCTCTTTTGCCTTCCAGTATGAATGAAGTGGTTAGGGCCAAGTGAGGGAATGTTGTCAAACGGCCAGCCAGCAGAAATGACGTCGATAAACATGAGGCAGGGGGTGCTGCAGCCTCGTTCCCAAGATGATGCGACAGTCGCCTACTTTTACCAAAGACCTCAAACGGATCCCGATTTCCAAAATTATACAAAGAACAACAGATGGGCTATTGGAGACGATACCACGCTAGACGTAAGTCCCCATGCATTCTTTATTTCGTGCTCGACTGATAACATTCGGTTGTCATCACAAGTTTACCCATTCTACTCATGATGAAACTCAATGCCAGGCAACAAGGCGCCACTTTTGATACTATGACAAATTTGGCAGATAGCAACTTGGCAAGCGACTTCTTTCGGGTATTATATTTCAGGCTACATGATGCTGTCTCCTGGATGCCCTAAAGCTATCGTCACAGGTGAGGGCATGCTGCTGCCATTCTGTTTTCTGCGATTTCTATGGGCCATGGCAACTATTTAGTCTGCTATAATGAGCTTTGGCTGTATAATCAGCTGGGGTGTAAAAACGCTCTACTACAGTTTAGTAGTCCAAAGGTCAAGGACCTCAAGTAACTGCAGCAAATCCATATTTAAGTTTAAAGAGACGTTATGTCACTAAAATTCAGTTTCTGGCAGTGACAGAACCTGACGTGACATTGAATTTATTAAATTCATTGAATGCCCCACACCTTATATGATGTGGGTCAGAATATGAACCAACCATCATTTTGATAGATTTTGTAGAAGTGGCAAGCCAACGTTGGTTTGGGAAGAAGCACATTGGTAAACTATTGTTGATACCACTTTATTAAAGTTGATGTCGTTGGAGAAGTTAAACCATAATTAGCAATAAACATTGAAGTACATTAGCCCACATGGCTAAAATTCCATACTAATTTTGCACACCACATGTGTATGCCCGCAACATCCCTTATAAAAGCGATATAAAAATATCGCCGTTTATTACAAGTCATTGTGAAATTCAGCAAAAATGGAAAGAAACCATTGCTTCTTTTATTATTGGAGGTGTTATTAATTGCAATGTTTCACTGTTTGTATTTTATTGTTAGCTTCTTGGCACGTAGTTAAACACTTGTACAGCAAATACTCCCTATCAGAGTAAATATTGAAATACTGCAACATTGTATCCACCCCCACACTAAGATACTTTTGTATAGAAAACCCATGGTTCCCATGTTTCATGTAGCCATATTAAGGGGTCATCCATACCACGGTCGAATCACCTATAGAATTTAACTTATAAATAATTCGTGTTTTTTTCAGCTAGGTAGCTTTGCTACATATACGCTAAAAAAAACTGTTCGCTTCGAAACTGAAAACTCACCAGGTGAATTACCTACCTACTTAGCACAATAGCCAAATAGTGAAAGTTCACGGCATGACGTCAGCGAGTGTGGTAGTTTGACTTTCAAGTTTGGAAGAGGCGGGCAAAAACGGCAATGGATTTTATGAACTGATTGAATTTGATTCATAGCCTACATCGAAATCATACCATCGAAGGTACCAAATTTGTCCAAATTTATCACATTTGCTCCACTAGTTGTAAAAATGTCAAATATTAGAAAAGCACACTTCTATATTTCTCATATTTCTATGTTTCACATCATCTGTGCCAAATCCTATATCAGGAGTTCTGTAAGCAGCTTGATGTGGGCTTGTTCTACATTACGATGAGTTGAGTTGTATTTAGAACGTCAGATTGGTAAACGTGGTGTGACTCATTACTTTTCTACAAGGTGAACTCGCTTTCTAAAATCTATATAAACCCGCTCGTGCGTTCACTGGGCTGTTTCTACTGAGTCAGCAAAAATGACACATCGATGTTAACGTTGCAAGAACCATGTCATAATGACAGTGTTTGCGTTTTTATCCTGAAAAACTTATTATTATTGAAACGGAATGGCTGCGAAATTTATATTTACACGCAAAAACGTGAAAGAGATCACGTTTCCATTATCTCATACGAGCATATAATGATGTTAGGGTTTGATACATTTGAAACCTGGCACACAAAAGCTCATACCTGATCTGCATGGCTACTGCAATGGTTCTTGTACGAGGATTGTACTTCAAAACGTTTCTTTGTTATAAATCACTTTTAATTCTTAATATTTTTATATGTATAACAGTGATATTTTGAATGTGTATTATTGCACCAAGTAACACAAAATAATTTTTCGAAATAATTCCCATGGGTTTCAATTTATGGAGAGCATTTAGTATCACAGTAAGGTTTGGCAAATTGTTCTGCTGCAAAATGCAGCTGTCTTGATGATGCAGGATCTTTAGATGCCAGAGTCGCTGGAATATCCATTCGAACAGATGCAAAGCAAAGTTAAGCTGTTGCATCTTCCATTTGTGCGTGCGAAGAGCATAACTGGCAACTAGTGTCAGTGTCTCTGACGTTGAGCTGCTGCCCCGATAATGATCCAGGCGTGCTTTCTAGCTAACGTGCATGTGCACAATCGTTATACTGTGGTAGTATGGGCAGATAATAGTGTGATTTTGATTTGGATGCATTTTCTTTAGACCGCTCCTTGGTCTCGATGGCTGGCCAATGGCTGTCTTTGGGACCCAACACTGCCTGCAATTAAATCCGAGCATAACAGTCATTTCAAAACTGGTGATGTTTATTGTCAAACCTCAACTCGGCTATGCGCGAGCGAAACGCATGCCATTAGAGATTGTCAGAGCTAATAACCCAATTTCATTTCGTCAAACATCGAAAGCCATAAAAGCAGATGCAGTCTGGCGTTTTCGCCACGGCCCATATTTGTGGGTCTCAAGCATGCAGGCTCCCATCAATATTTAATATGCAAGCTTTACCCTAGACGCAATTTTATGAATAAAGTATGGGCGTGGTCTGCCAACTATCTGCTGTTCGCAATTGGGGCTCACGTGTTATCTTAGGAACCTTTGAATAAGCAGTGTTATGTGTTGGTTGAGGCGCCTTCTGTAAAATGACGGCGTAGGAAAATTATGTCTAGTAACAGACTACGGTGGTGTCTAATGTGTTGGCAAAATAGGGACGTGCCGGACTTGCCCCATCGTACTTTTCATAAACGCAAAATCTCAAACTTACAAAGTTTTGAAGTTTGCATTTGGTAAATCTACTGACAAATGCACAGCTTCTAAAGCAGCTGGTCAGAAAGCTGACAGTTTATCTAACACTTGGTGAAGGCTGGCTTTGATTTGGTGATGTGTCGTCATGGCAAAGCCTTGTCAAGGGTTGCAAAATGTGATGTGCAGAAAGCCATTTTCGCCCTCTTTCTGCATGACCTCTGCCCACTTTTTAGCAAAATGGGCATGCCAATCTCCGGTGATTTCTGGCGAGTCTGGATCACATTGTCGAGAATTTCTTCGACTACATCCAGTCTTGATTTGAAGTCGTTCATTTCTGCTGTAACAGGGTAACGCGGCACTTCGATTGGCACTTCCTATGTTTTCTAAGGTTCAGGATGTTTCCTTAGCACCAATGCTTATAGCATCTTCGAAGAGCTGATGGTAACAATAACCACAAATCGAATATTTTTGGGGACCTAACTGTTATTCGGCCAAAATTAACCTAAATCATGATTTTCAAGTTTGCTGCCCCTTTACAGGGGCAATCACTGCCAACCTCCTAGCTTTGAGGGACAGCCCACCTTAACCCTAGTATATACATGTAGCTGCTAACAATAACATGTAGAACAGCCCTTTTTAATTTCCAATTTCCGAGGCTAAGTACACATTTATATTAACTAGTCACTCTCCTGAAGGAGTTGAGTTGAAATAAAAACAATTTCATTTTCGGAGCAGATAATATACCATAGTTTGGACAGTTTTATTATAGTCCTTGTTCCAAGTACACAAGAATTACACCTTTTCTAGGTCCTTTTTTGATTTAGCTGCTCAGTAACTGTCAGACAATCACTACCATCATGTGAGCCATTAGGCGAAGCTCATCTTTCTCGAAGTGTCTATGCTGGAACAGGGACTATTCTAAAGGACACTGAATTTTTTAGCTGATTTTATAAGGAAAACCTTGTTATTTATTTGATTCGATTGACACTAGTAAGCTGTTTAGCACAAAGTCTGTTCCACCAACATGTTCGTGTACACGTGTTCTGCATTAGCTTATTTTCAAATTGAACCCTCTGCTGTTGTGTTGAATGTTAATCTAGACCGACCTGCTATTTAATCCTTGTTTATTGAATTGAATCTTTTTCTTCTTTAAACTTGACGGTGGTCAGGTTGCGTTCTTTGATCATAGTTTGTCGCTATGCTGCAAGACATTGTAAAGTTGAGCCCACCGTCTTTGAACTCGGATAAATGCGGTCTATTAGCTGTAATATCAGCTCCAGTAGATCGACCATGTCTGCAGAAATGGGCTTGCTCCAACACCTGTTGTGGTAAGAAATCTTCCCTAACTAGCACTACATTGCTTCGCTGTGCTGCGACTCTATTGGCTTTGTGTCCGAATTGATCTCATGCTGTGCTGCACATTGTTGCAGCCACTCTTGATCGCTGAAATTTATCGTCTTCCTTCTGATGACAGCATTTGGGCTACTTATGGAAGATCACGCTTTGTTATTGAGCCTGGTACTCGGCACACCAACAGGAAAAGAGAATTTGTCACCATAGAGACGAAGCTGGGAGTAACTGGTGTCTCTGATGAACTTCTTGTGTCTGGTGACCGCCATGGGCAGACACTGGAAAATCTAAAATGATACTAAAGTGTCTGCGGCGTCAAACGTGGGCCCCAGATTGGACAAATTGGCCACCGTTGCTACGCTACGAGCAACTGAAGTTGATGGATAACAAATTTCTTATGCGTGGCTAAACTAGGTAACAGTTTGATGAGTTTTTTTGAAACTTGGACTGACAGGTGGTTACTTTTACCGCGGATTTTGTGGTTTTCTGAAGCCCTGGGAGATTAGGCTCTTTTTTTCAGAGAAGTCGCAAATAATTGGATCCTTGTTAACTCCTTGCTCACTGACCAGCAGCCTATCATGGTTGGTCAATCTCATGCCTGATTAGGCTCGCGGATGCATGACGCTGATAAGTTTTCTTTTCCACTCCACTTGACTGAAAACCATCTCTTGCTATTCATTGGAATCGTAAGGTCGGCTGCACCGAATTCTTTGAAATCTTTCAGTCTTTCGCCGTGAGCGTTTGATGCTCTTTCAGGACTGATTTGGGGCTAGGACCATCGAATTAGAACGATGAAGATGAAGTGGACAAAATTGGCGTTTCATCAGTAATGGTTTTTCCAAATACATGTATGTAAACTTTATAGCCTATACACGTACTGGCAAATGCGAAGAAAGCTGCAGACGTAGCAGGCAATTTGTTGAAGAGACTGCAATACAGTGCTGGACAGAATTATAAGTTCACTAGAAAAACTCAATGTATTCAAGTACCATTAGAGCAACATAAATGA